>JAWZYT010005251.1:2500-52500 GCA_034508575.1 Petrolisthes manimaculis
GAAACACCCTAACACACCCTCCAGAACACACACACAAGAGTATACAAACACCCTAACACACACACACACAATATACAAACACAAACACCTAAACACACCCACATCCCTAACCTTAATAAATAAACCTTTCCTTCCTCCCCCTTCTCTCTTGCCCTCCAGGTGTACTTCGCCAACCGTACCCTGCTCACCCAAGTGTCCTCCAGTAGTCCCACCTTCAACGTAAGTCAACTAGACGCCAACACCAGTTATCAGATCAAGGTGTATGTTACTCAAGGCCCCGTCACTTCACCTCCTGTCCTCGTGTCGGCCTATACATCTCGCACGCCGCCTGGTAAGTGTAAGTTCATTGGTTCATTTGGGGTGAGTTGGGGTCAGTTTAGGTTTGTTTACATGCGCTTGGGTTATTGAAATTGGTTGGGTTTGGGTGGGTTGGGGTCAGTTTAGGTTTCTTTACATTTGCTTGATTGAGGTATTCGTTTTTGGTTGGGTTATTTATTGTACCTGGTTAGGTTTGAGTGAGTTGGGTCAGTCTGGGTTTGTTTACATATGTTGCTTGATTGAGGTGTTGTAATTGGTTAAATGAATATTCGATTAAGCTACTAACCACTCTCTCTATCTATCTATCTCCCTCTCCACAGTAAAAGGAAACACAGAAATGGACGAAGAGATGAAAATAAAAGAGGTACGCGATGGCGGTGGTGGTGGGAAAGATGAACACGACGACAACAACAACAACCACAACCACAACAACAAAAACAACCAAAAGGGAGGATTGGGCGGCTTGGAGGGGCTGGTGGGGGGGTCGGGGATGGCGGCTGTGGGTGGGGTGGTGGCGGTGGCGGTTCTGGCTGGCTTGGTGGGGGCGTGTAGGAGGAGGAGGAGGAGGAGAAGGGGGGACAGTGGCAGCAGAAGGCGTGGCAGTAGGGACAAGACCACCAACAACACCACGGCGGCCAGAAGTGACTCCGTTGGCAACAGTGGCAAAACAAATGCAAATCCTGATGTCGTGCCTAGGACTGGTGAGTGAAGATAGGATGGGATTAAGAAAGTAGGATGGTGAGTGAAGATAGGATGGGGATAGGATGAGTATAGGATGGTATTAGGAAAGTAGGATGGTGAGTGAAGATAGGATGAGGATAGGATGGGGTTAGGAAAGTAGGATGGTGAGTGAAGATAGAGAGAGAGTGAGAGGATGAGGATAGGATGATAGGATGGGATGATGGAGTTAGGAAAGTAGGATGGTGAGTGAAGATAGAGTGAAAGTGAGAGTGAGAGTCCTGGGAATTAGTGAAAGGAGCAAAGAGATGAAAATAGTTTTAATTTCTCTAGTTCGGCTTTTCTCACTCACTCCCCTCTATCCCTCCCCTCCCTCCCCTTCCCTCCCTACCTTTTTCTCCTCTCTCTCCCTTTTTCCTCTCTCTATTTCTCTCCTTCTCTTCTATTATCATCCTTCCCCTTCCCAACCTCTCCTCCATCCCTCCCTATTTCCCTACTTCCTTTCCTTCCCCTCCCTATTTCCTCTCCTTCCCCTCTCTCCCTCCTTTCCCTCTCTCCATCCCTATTTCCCATCCTTCCTCTCTCTCCCTATTTCCCTTTCCCTCTCTCCCTTCTCTCTCTCTCTCCCCTTCTCTCCACTCCCCCTCCCTCCCTGCACATGGTAGAGTGGAACAGGATAGGGTAGAGATATTTAATACGAATCAGATTGAAGCTTCATCAAAAATATTAAAAAAAAAATATATCGGTTTTAATCTCTTGTGTTTTCTTCTCTCCCCCCTTACCTCCCCTTCCTCCCTCCCTTACCTCCCCTTCCTCCCTCTCTTACCTCCTTCCCTTACCTCTCTCCTTCCTCTCCCTTCTTCTCCCTTACCTCCCCTTCCTCTCCCTTACCTCCCCTCTTCCTCTCCCTCTCTCTCCCCCTCCTCCTTTCTCTCCCCTCCCCCTCCTCCTCCTTTTCCTTTCATCCTTTACCTACTTCCCCCCCTCTCCCTTCCCCCATACCCCCCCCCCCCCCAAACAGGCTCCCCCCGGCGTTTCTGGCACAAGGGTGAGTATTTAATGTTGTTTGTTTGTTTGTTTATATTTGTTTGATTTTTGTTTGTATTGTTTGTTTATTTCACTTTTTGTTTGTTTTGTCGGTGGTAAGTTGTTTTGTAAATTCATCTCTTGTTTGTTTGTTTACCTTCGTTGTATTGTTTGTTTCTTTATTGTTTATTTTTATATTAATTAAGATTATTGAAGTGAAAAGGTCGATAGCATGGAATAATAATAATAATAATAATAATAATAATAATAATAATAATAATAATAATATTGAAAAAACAATCGTAATGAAAATAGTAATAATGATAATAATAATAAAAATAACAATAAACATAAAAGTGATAGACTGGTGAACTTTTAACCATGACCATCTGAGTTAACACACACACACACACACACACACACACACACACACACACACACACACACACACACACACACACACACACACCATGACCATCTAAGTTGACACACACACACACACACACACACACACACACGGGATTTCTACTGGGCTTTAAAACTTCTTACCTTCCTTCACTTCACACTTTTCTTAGTTTTCCTTCCTTCCTTCCTTTTCTCTCTTTCTTCCTTCTTTCCCTTCCTTTTCTCTCTTTCTTCCTTCTTTCCCTTCCTTTTCTCTCTTCCTTCTTTCCTTCTTTCCCTTCCTTTTCTCTCTTCTTTCTTTCCCTTCCTTTTCTCTCTTTCTTCTTTCCCTTCCTTTTCTCTCCCTTCTTTCCCTTCCTTTTTTCTCTTCCTTCCTTCCTTTTCTCTCTTTCTTCTTTTTTTCCCTCCTTTTCTCTCTTTCTTCCTTCTTTCCTTCCTTTTCTCTCTTCCTTCTTTCCTTTCTTTTTTCTTTCATATTTTTTTCCTTAAATTTTTGCCAATTTTCTCATTTTTTTTTCTCATTTTCCTCTGCCATATATTTTTTCCAGCCATCTCTCTTTAACTGCCATCACCTGCCATATATCCTTTCCTTCCAAATGCCATATATTCTTTCCTGCCATCTGCCATAATCCTTTCCTTCCATCTGCCATATATCCTTTCCTTCCATCTGCCATATATCCTTTCTCTGTCATTTGCCATATATCCTTTCCCTGCCATCTACCATCTAATCTTACCTGCCATCTGCCACCACCTGCCATCTGCCATCCAGGAGTGTTCTGTATTACATGCTAGTTCATCATACACACACACACTCTCTCTCTCTCTCTCTCTCTCTCTCTCTCTCTCTCTCTCTCTCTCTCTCTCTCTCTCTCTCTCTCTCTCATCCAATATAATCCCATCCAATTCCATATCTTCCTCTCTTTATCCTCTCCCTTTCCTTTCCTTCCTTTCTCTTCTCCTCTTTACTCTCTCCTTCCTTTCTCTTTGCATCTCATTTCCGCTGTTCACAATGTCTCTTCTTCCCTTCTCCACCTACTTTGTCTCGGTTATTTTTCCTTCTCTCCCTCCTCCTCTTCCTTCCTTCCTTCCCTCCCTCCCTCCTCCTCCTCTCCTCGGCTCTGTCTGTACTTAATTTTCTTCTGATTATTCTCCCCTTCTCTCTGTCACTTCCCTCTTCCCTTTCTCCTTCGTTTTATTGCCATTTATTATGCATTTCCTTCCTTCATCTCTTTCTCTCTCTCTCATACACACACACACACGGACACACACACACACACACACACACACACACACACACACACACACACACACACACACACACACACACACACACACACACACAACATTCCCTCCACAAATCGATTCACACCCAAAATTATACCATCTTCATCCCTTTCTTCCTAATTTTCAAACTTGTTCTCATTCCCTAATTAACCAACTCTCCTCCATCTCCCTAAAACACTCCCCAGTCCCTCCTCCTTTTTTTTCCTCCTCCCCCCCCCCCTCCCCTAAAACTCTATCAACGGGTTAATTCCTACATGCACTCACTCTCTTATACTCCTCTTTCCCCCCCCCTTCCCCCCTCCTCGCTCCCCCCCCTCCCCCTCCTCGCTCCCCCCCCCCTTCGCTCTCATTCTCTAATCCACTTCTTTACTCTTAAGCCTCCACTGTTTACAACTCACACTCGTCACTCACTCACTCACTCTCTCCTTCATTCATTTTTTTGGTTCCCTCCTTCATTCATTCATTCATTGATTTACTCACTCATACCCTATTTCATTCATTCATTCATTCCCTCCCTCCCTCCCTAACTCTCACTTTCACTCTGTCAGCTACTTCCATTCTCTCTCTCTCTCTCTCTCTCTCTCTCTCTCTCTCTCTCTCTCTCTCTCTCTCTCTCTCTCTCTCTCTCTCTCTCTCTCTCTCTCTCTTCCTTGCTCACTTCCCTCACTCCCTCCTCCCTAACTTTTTGGTTTCTTCAACAGAGAGAACTTTTGATCTAGGAGGTGTAGGAGGAGCAGCAGCAGCAGCAGCAGTGGCAGGAGGAGAAATAGGAGCCGAGAAAGAAATTGGAGAAAAAGGTGGAGGAGGAAAGGGAGAGAAAGAAGACTGCGTGGACAACAAAAAAGGAGACGAAGAAAGAGAAGGAAAAGGAAAGGGGGACAGAGAAAAAGGAGATAACAACACTGGAGAAAGGGGAAGCATAGCAGAGGAAGGAGGAGGAGAAGGAGAGGAAAGGAGAAAAAGGAGAAGAGGAAGCAATGCCACAGAAGAAGCCAAATCCGAGTCAAAGGAAGTGGACGGAATAAAACACGAGGTTGTGGTAGTGGTGTCCTCCTCAACCCAACACGACACCACCACTACCTCAATGTTGGAGAGGAGGAGAGGCAAGTCGTCCCCTCCCTCTGGTATACTCAAGTCGACCACCTCTACCTCCACCTCCTCACTCCCACATGGTATACTCAAATCCTCACCACCACCACCAACACCACTTACTATTACTTCCACTTCCTCCTCACAAAAATCCTCGTTATCGTCCCCTCCTTCCTCACACAAATCCTCCCCTCCAGGTATTCTCAAAGCATCCCCTCCCAGTATATTGAAGTCGACCCCTACTGCCCCCCACAACAATAACAAGACTTCCCCACCCCCAGCTCCCCACAACAATATGAAGGCCTCCCCTCCCCCAGCCCCCCACAAGGCCTCCCCTCCTGGTATACTGAAGTCATCACCACCGGTCAGGAAATCATCTCTCGCCGCGTCAGATGAAACTATGACTGGGACCTCTGACCAGAACTCCTCCACTAAGGGAAGTTCAGAGTCTTTCTTCAGTGACCGCAGAGACACAACGACAACCTGTACTACTACCACCACGTCAGGAGTCTCGTCCCCTGCAAGTGATGGAGAGAGCAGGTCGGTCAAAAGAGGCAGTTCGGAATCGTTCAGCAGTGCGGCGAGGTCTTCCCCGGTGGACAGTGGAAGGACGGCTGGTGTTTGTAGGTCACCACCGATGGATTATGGAAGAGTCGGTGGGATTCTCGGGTTAAGGTCTTCCCCTACAGGAACCATCAGGAGAGAGAGTGCATTAGTAAGCAGCAGCAGGTCATCCCCTTCAGGAGACTCTAGTACCGGTGGTATTGACTCACCGCCTTCCTCAGGACATTCCCTCAAGAGCTTGACAGGGTATAGAGGTTCACCCCCAACCTGTCGTAGTGGCCTTCCCAACTCATCACCAGTGGAGGGTCATAGAGAGAGTAGTGGGTCAGTTCACTCACCACCAAGATGTGTTGTTGTAACTGCACCAACTTCTACTTCACCCAGACGGACCAGTAAGAGTGGACTTGCTCCTGGTGGTGATGGTGGTAATGTTGGAGATAATGGTGTAGCTACTTCTAGATCCCCACTGAGGCCTGGTGGTGGTGGTGTGGTGGGGTACAGGTCTTCTCCACCATCATCAACACCAACACCAGGGGGAGTGGGAGGGGGCACCAGGTTTGGAGTGGGGTTAGGGGGGAGGAGTCTGACACACCAGCGCCCCCTCAGTGCAGTGGCTGATATTGAAACTAATCCCCTCAGGAAGGTAAGTTGAAATGTGTAAATAGAAGTAAAGTTAAGTTTTGCCTTAGCTGGTAATTCTTGAAAATATGGTTAAGAAATTAATTGGAAAGGATTTTTAGACTTTAAACATCAGTGTGAATATTATTTATTTTTTAAACCTAATGTTGTTTTATAATAAGTAAAAGAAATTTGCAGAAGTTGTCATTCATTGTTTTATTTAGTGGTAATGATGCGGAAGTTTAATAATTATAGTTGCATTTTTTTTTTTTTTCAATATAATCTGCTTAAAAGTATTATATATTGTAGAAGTTTAAAACATTTTCCATTTTTTCAGTCATTTTTGCTGGAGGAGGATGAAGAGGAGGAATACCTGAGGACATTGAACCCAAGAGAAAAGATCAAATATAAGAGAAGGAGCCGAGAGGAGGAGGCCGGGCGTAAGGAGGAACCTGAGCCAACCAAGACGAGAAAGAGAGAAGTGAGATTCAGCTTCTCTCCTCTGGATCATGAGGAAAGGAGGCAAGGAAGAGATGAGGAAAGCATGGGAAGGCATGGACGAGGAGGAGGAGGAGAAGGAGAAGAGGAAAGAATAGGAGGAAGCTTGGGGAGACTCGCTGATGATAGAAGAAGTGGTGGAGAGGATAGAGTTCTGGTAGGGAAAGGAATACTGGGTGGAAAGAGGAACGAGAGTAGAGATTCTAGCCTCGACTTTAGGAACTACCCCGGTACACTACCTCGTCGTCTTCCCAGTGAGAGGACTGTTCGGTTCAGGACTCATCACTACGGCTCTGGGGACGAGTTGGACGATCACATGGACGGCCACACCAGGAACCAACAACTTTATGACCACAGGGGACTTGGTGGTGGTCTTCCTAGGGTAGATGGTGGCGGCCCAAGGGATACTCTGTGTTACTCCAGTGAAAGACTTTATGATTACCACAGGGTGAATGATGGTGACCGAAGGGATGACCAATATTACACACGGGGACAGTTTTTTGGGTATTCAGAAACGGAGGTCAATAGGGATGATGATATTTACCCCCCCAGGGGACGATTAAGGTACTCAGGTGATAAATTGAGACTGTATAACTCCTCAGGTGATCTCAGTTACATGTGGCGAGTGAAAGACGACGATGAGTATATAGACAATAATATAGACCAGAGGAGGCACAGTGAACTCAGAAGTGTGAGAGATGAAGGGGGTCGAGTGAAGGGTCTACTAGATTGGACCACTAGTAGGGACCACAACGTAGGTCCCTCTAGAGACCTAAACACAGGGCCCACTAGAGACAGAAACAGCCCCACCTCCACCACCACCAAAAGGGACAGAGGTGGCCCCCCCGGCAACTCCACGGGGCCACCACACAGAGGGGGGTACGGGGCCGACCCTCACCGTGGAAATAAAAACAGCGGTGGCCCCCATAACAACCCCGTGGAACGACTCCTCCGTGCGGCAGAGACGGTGGTGTGAGGAACTTGACGGAGGAGGTTCCTGTCTGTTTGTATGTGTGTTGTGGAGTTGACAATTCAATGAGGAGTCAGTAGTAGCCCTCCACTCCACTCCACTCCACCACTCAACAACAACGAACACAGTAACCCCTTAAAAATACTCCTCCCTGCTTTGGTGGTTGTCTGCTGAATTTACTACTATTCTACTGTGGTTGCCTGCTACCTACTGCTGCTACCGCCACTACTACTACTACAACTACTACTACTGTTACTGTTGCTGCTCCCCCTTGCTTCTACTTATGGTGAGTCAGTAGGTAAAGCTTAAAATAATGGAGATAAATATTTACTATTAGACTGTAATTGTAATGAGGCAAAATGAAATAGTCTGTAGTTAGTCCAATACAGAGTAGTAGTAGTAATAGTAGTAGTAGTAGTTATCATAGCTGTTAATAAATAGTGTAAATATGTATTTATATTAATACTTACTAATAATACTAATATCATAATTATACTGGTACATACTCTGGTCATTCTCATAATTTACTTTGTTGTCTGTTTAAAAGGATATAATATATTTTTGGTACATTGGAGCGCCTTGATTTTCCTAAAATATGCCAGGAAACAGATCTAAAAAAAAAAATGGTGGCTTGTTGCCTGGAATAGTTTGGAGGAATCATTTACTTCAGAATGACCACCAACACTGTACACACACATTCCCTCTTAAGTCCCCTGTGGTTGTGTATGAAAATTGGAGGCTTCTGATTCCTCCTAACCATGCTACGGAACAAACAAACTCCTTCCATATAAGTGAGTGTGTGTGTGTTTCGTGGCAATATTTGAAGGACTCGTATATCTCTAATTTTCTGACTACATCACACAGGGTCCTTTGAGTCATATGTATTCACCTCTCTACCTTTTTCTCATCCATACCCCACCCCCTAGAGAGAGAGAGAGAGAGAGAGAGAGAGAGAGAGAGAGAGAGAGATTAAAAGGAGAGAAAATATGGGGTCGAAATTAAAAGGAGAGAGAGAGAGAGAGAGAGAGAGAGAGGTAAATGAAGAAATAGATGAAGGAAAGGGTTAGGGAGGGATGTGAGGGTGGGGGGGATGTTTCAATGGGGGGTTGGGTGTGTGGGGGGGGGGAGGTGTGACAGCTGGGCTAGGGAACATGTAATATTGAGTCCCAACTTGGCTACTCCCCCCCTGCAACCCCCACACACCCACGATCACCCCCCGCCCCCACACACCTCACATTCCCCCCGCCCCCACACACCCACGATCACCCCCCGCCCCCACACACCTCACATTCCCCTCTCCTCATGTCATCCCTTTCTTTCCCCCCTTCCCCCCCATCAACCTACCTATACCCTTCCCCTCCTCTTCCACCCCCACCACTTTCCCACACCCCAATTTGTTGACACACATACACACACTAACATTTCACAAAACTATAAGCATTATATATACACACACACACACACGGACTTCAGAAAGGCAATTAACACACACATATTTCAAATAACAAATTAACACTTACACACATAAATTGTACAAAACTAAGTATCACACACACACACACTTCATAAATAAGTAAACACACACACACACTTCACAAACCAACTAACACACACACACACACACACACAAACCTTTCTCTCACTTGGTTTCCTAAGCAGCATTCACATTTCTATTATTCATTGTATTGTGTGAGTAATTATGTTATCTATTGCCTTTCAGCTCCCCTCCCCACCCCCCATTCTCTGCCCCACCCCCCCTCATGGCGTCTAGTGTCCCCCCCCCCCTTCCCTACCTCTCCTCCTCCTCCCCCCCCCCCTCTTCACTCTATCTATATGTATATCTATGTCTATGGTTCTTCTATTTCTCCTGCCTTTCATTTGTTATTTTTCTATGTCTTCCAATCTATCTGTGTATTTATCTATCTATCTCTGTCTGTAATTCTCTCTCTCTCTCTCTCTCTCTCTGTATGTTCATGTATCTACTTAACTATCTATCATTCTACACATACAGTATCTATCGTTTTCTCTCTCTCTCTCTCTCTCTCTCTCTCTCTCTCTCTCTCTCTCTCTCTCTCTCTCTCTCTCTCTCTCTCTCTCTCTCTCTCTCAATTTAATCTTTCTGGCCCCTCTCCCGGCCAATTCCGTCTTGCCATTGTTTTGTAAAATAAAAATACCATCGTTATCATCACTGTGTTTCTCTCTCCTTTCCTTCCTTCCTTCCCTTTTCTCCTTTCCTCTCCTCCTTGTTTCCTTCCCCTTTTCTCTCACCCTCTCTCCTTTCCTTCCCTCCTCGGTAGATGGGAAGGGAAAGAAGGAATAAGAGAGAGAGAGAGAGAGAGGAGCTTTGAGAAAGGTAGGTTTCTATAAAGATAATGGTACACACACACACACACACACACACACACACACACACACACACACACACACACACACACACACTATAAGATGCTGTATCAGATTTCAATCCTTTTACGAGATGAGAGTCAGTGATGCAAGGGAAAGAAAGTCATGCTAGTTAATAGAAAGGAAATAATAAAAAATAATAAAGATAATAATAATAATAATGTTGTCTTCCATAGTAATGATAATAAATTATCGTCAGTATTAATAATGTTGTCTTTAATAGTCAAAATAATGGTAAAAATATTGTGTTGGCCTTCGCTTTGTGTGGTTATCATCATTATTATTATTATTATTTGTAAAAGTATAATTATTTAGTAACAGTGTTCCATAACTAAATATTAACCAAAAAAGTAGATAGTAAGAATAAAAAAAAATAGTAACAACACCAACACTCCAAGTAATGTTGGTAGAAGTAGTGATAATAATAACAGTAATTGTAATAATGTATCTGGTAACACTGTATATTAAACGTAGGACTAATGGTATTGGTAATAAAGTAATAAAAGAATAGAATTGTTATAAATTATGTTACAAAGTGGGTAAGTATTTGATTGTTGTTATATTGTTAAGAATAGATAATAAGATTAAATTTTAAGAAATAGATGAAAAATGAGTTAGGGCAATTATGTATTTATTTATGAAGGGTGACGAGATAAAAAGAAGTGTATTTATAATAGTTCCCGCGGCAATAGGTAGGTAGCCCTCTAGTGTACAGGGCCTCAACTAGGAATAAAAAGGCGGGAAACTACGGAAAAGTGGCGCGAAAGTACGAAAAAATGGCGGGAAAGTGTTTTGGCGCGCATCTGGTGGCGTCTGTGTCTGCCTCTGTCCCGTTTTCATTTACTGGGGAAAAATGTCATGAGTTACGACAGAGTGAGAGAAAGAAGGTAGGATATTGAGAGGGGTATTAGGAGAGAGAGAGAAACTGAAAGGGATATTGAGAGAGACTGAAAGAGGGATATTGCGAGAGAGACTGAAAGAGGAAGGTATAGAGATGAAGAGGGATATTGACAAGAGATATAGATGAGGAATATTGACATGAGAGAGAGATGAGGAGGAATATTGACAGAGAAAGAGACAGAGACCGAAACAGAAAGGTATATTGAGAGAGAGAGCTTGACTATAGAGAGGCGAGACAGTAACACAAAGGTAAGGAAAATAGGAACAGTATAAGAATAGAATGGGAGTGAGTGGGAGGCCAACGTTGGAAAGGGCAACAAAAACACTAACAGAACCAAGGCGAATTAAAGAGAGAGAGAGAGAGAGAGAGAGAGATAAGGGTAGCGAGTTAAAGGCAGAAACTCACTTTAATTATCTGTGGTTTTTTGTACATTTTTTTACTCTTGTTCATTGTTGCTTTGAAAAGAGGTTTCATTTCGAACTGTTTTTTTTACGTATTGTTTTTATTTTCATTGTTGGATGTTACGCTCTTAAGGGGTTAATTCACTTTTATTAAATTGCAGTGCCATGATTCCTGCAAAGTATGCCAGGAAACAGGACCAGAGAAAAAAAATAATGGTGTTTTGTTGGTTGGAATAGTTTGGAGGAATCCTTTGCTTCAGATTTACCAACACAGCACTTCCAGCTCAAGGTGAGAGTATTCTCTTGTTGGGGAATTGGAAGGCTACTGATTCCTCCAAACCATACTCAGAAAACAGACGCTCTTAATGATACGAATAGGATGTGTTTCATGGAATAGTTTGGAGGAATCAGACACCTTCCAAATCACCAAGATTATCTCATCTTAGTTAATGAAGAGTATAGTGGAGTGCCTTGGTTCCTCCAATGTATGCCACCCAACCAGAATGGAGGCGTTATGTTGCTTAGAATTGTTTGAAGGAATCATTTGCTCCAGATTCACCACCATCATTATACTACACCTTTAAGAAGATTCTCAAGAGGGACTTAGTTTACACTCCAGGGAACCACAAAACAGACTGAAGGGGGGGGGGGGGGTAAAGAGACCCATGGGTAATCTGTGGTATGGGTGATGTGAAGACTAGGAAGTGAGTGATGGGTTGGTGTGTGTGTGTTGGGAAGGGTAAAGGGGGTTACACACACGCCTTACAGTCCACAAGAGGTGACATTCATTTGAGAATTACTGGTAGAGAAAACAAATCATAAGTATTAATATTGTGAGGTTGACAGGAATACGCCTCTAGGTCATTATGTAAGCGACGTTTGAAGCCGTCTACGGTGGTCAGTGTATTACGTTACTGGGTAAAGCCATCAAATACAAGTATATATCAAAATATAATAAAAGTTGTGATAACTCGCTGAATAACGAAACTTAATTAATGTTCATATCTATCGCAAATTCAAGAAATCTAACCTACTGTATTTTATATCGACAAAACTAATCTAGTCTATTGTTTAAAACTAATTTAACCTTTTCAGATTCTATAGCCACAACTAGTCCAGTTTTATATTTTACAAAATTAATCTAGTTTCTTCTATATAGACAAAATTAATCTAGTATTTATTCTTCTCTATATAGACAAAATTCATCTAGTATTCTTCTCTATTGTTAGTATTGTTACTAATCTTATTCTATAAATATGTGGTTATGGAAACCCACACAAATATAGAATTTACTTCATATATTTTGTTCTGCTTATCCATGTGATTTATACGGCTCTCACTCTGAATAGGTCCTCAACTTTTGGCTCATAAAGAAAAAAATAATGAAAAAAATAATAACTTATTCCGTGATATTCTCTCTGGAACAACACAGATATTTTCATTATACATACTTGTTTTTTCAACATGTATTGTTCCTGTATATAAATATAGTTTTATTTAAACCACCTTTACATATTAATCATCTTTAACACATTACGTCCAACCGTTTTCAGTCTACTAATACTACAGCAAGTCTGCTACAGTTGTCTTCGTCACACCAACACGATACTTCTAAACAAAATTAATCTTATTTCCGTTAGCATTCTCTAAAAAAAATACTTTATCGTCAGTTATAGCTAACCAAGGTCAATAAAACTTCATTTTCTTTATTTTTTGGATAACCACTAGAATCTTTTCTTTTTCTATAACAAACCTTTATTGGATACGCCGTAAACTCTCCGGAGATTAACCACACCAAATCCAGTCAAAAACATTTATTAAAAAAAAAAAAACATAAAATATCATTTGAAAATCAATTTCGGGCATATCAAAGTAACATATGCTACTTCAATACAACATAGGAGATCACTCATGCAAGCCACCTGAGGATACCCCCGGACCCCCCTTACTGGGGGGCCCAACGGGGTTCCTACAGGTACCTGCAGAGTGTAATACTTCCCCCCTCGGTCCCCAGCACCAAGGAGAGAAGGGGGTCACATCTACACACACACTATGGTACAGTGATGAGTAGAGTGAAGCCCCGCGCCAGTACACGTGTCTGCACAATGCAAGACCAACCAATACAATAGTAATGGAAGTGTGTACTGGCGCTATAGACCACATCAGCGCCAACATCCTCCATCTTCTTTCCACAGCATCATTATCTGCAACTCTGCACCACCACCACCACCACCACCATCATCATCATCTTGTGCACCAATATTAGCAACAAACATCTGTAACGATAAATATAAATTAGTAACATTTTTTTTTTAAAGCAGTCATTTATTTATACATTTCCCCTTTTACTTTACTTCTTCACTCCTATAATAGTCTTAACACTTGTATTAATGCTTTCCACATTACATTTCCAATTTCTTATTTAACTTGCAATTAATTCTACTTTACTGGTTTCATTTCAAGAATTGTTATTAGGCCAAACAAATATTTTACTTTTAGTATTCTATTTACCATCATTCATCTGTCTTAACGATTACTGTGTGCATTATACTCTCCTTTCCATTTCGATTCACTGCATCAATACTTTTTACGCATATTATACCTTCATTGAATGACACTGATTATAATTCATGTACCAACAATAATATACTTACTGGTATGCAAAACCATTATTTCTGCCTACATATACTCTAGGACTGCCAACCACTTCACACACGAATTGCCAACATCCACGACACTCCAGTTCTGCCAACACCCACACACTCAGTAATGTTGTCAGTGCCCACAAAACACCTGAAATTAGATTTTAAAAAAATATCAGTTATTATCTTTATAAATTAACTAATCTGGTAAACACTCTGTACATTCACTGTCAAAGGTCCTGCACCTCATTAGTAAAACATTTTCTCGAGTCAATCTTATGGATCAATATTATAATGGTGCCAAAACAGGTTTTTTACCTCGGTCTCATTTTTTATTTTCCATTTCATTCTTAGGTTTTGCAGGACTATTGATTATTGTGTACAGTTGTCATCAATAACAATCATCCACATATGTGTAGCTCAAACTGCTGTCTAATGTTTTAAAGTTCACATATGACGTTTTAAGTAGTTCGTAGGTCCATGTAGTAAATTTGAATATTGTACTTAACCTATTTATAGCTAAACTTAATAGTTAACCAACAGAGGGAGGCTATTAAACGCTTACGTGAGTTACCATTATATAGAGGATTAATTTTGACCACTATACTACAAACTTTGTTTTACTTAATCTTTGATATTTAATATCAACTCGTTAATTATCCACTTCCCATAGGCACCGAAATCGTATGATAATAATCGAGGACGTTAAAAAGTGGTTAATAATTATAACTACTATCGGGGTGTAAATGTGTGTGTGTGTGTAGTAGTAAGAGCTGAGGGCCAACTTGGAGGGCATATCAGGAGGACAACACTCAAGGGGAAAGTTGTGCGTTGGTAAAATTGGAGCAAATGATTCCTCCAAACTATTCTAAGCAACAGAACACCATTATTTGTTTTAACTTTGTCCGGTTTCCTGCCGTACTTTGGAGTCTTCAATGCACTCCAATATACCAAAAGGGAATTACAACCTTAAATGGGTCCTCCAAAGGGTCTCAACACTTGGGGCCAAACTTAGAAATCCAACACATGGGACCAACCATTGCGGGACCATCACAGGGGGCCAACCATTGCGGGACCATCACAGGGGACCAACCATTGCGGGACCATCACAGGGGGCCAACCATTGCGGGACCATCACAGGGGGCCAACCATTGCGGGACCATCACAGGGGGCCAACCATTGCGGGACCATCACAGGGGGCCAACCATTGCGGGACCATCACAGGGGGCCAACCATTGCGGGACCATCACAGGGGGCCAACCATTGCGGGACCATCACAGGGGGCCAACCATTGCGGGACCATCACAGGAGTACAGTCTGTGGCAAAAGTCATGTGGCCACATCTGCCAAGTCCTGAAATATAGTACGGTGATACAAGCTTCACAGCCTCGCAAAATCAACAACTACATTAATTTCATCCATGGACATTTTATTTCTCTTTATGACAGTTACACGATTATTTTTTTATATATACATACATATTTATGAAGATGCGAGTGAGGCAACTCTGCTGCCGACTACACCAGTAACGAAATCGGACAAGTTCCACATAATAGTCTCATCTTAATTAAGTTTATCCTATTCCTTAATAAGCAGGCTGGCTAGTGTCTCCAAGTTACCTAGTAATGAAATTAAACATCTCGGTGAATTTGTGTGTAGAGGGAATCATCAGTCGCTGGTTACAGTATATAGAGTCTTTACAACAAAAACATTCCCAAATCAAATTGATCCATCCATGACATTTCGTACACGCTGTTTAAGTTTATAACACACAACTGGTAAAGACTACGTTACTGCAATACAACATTACTGTTTTGCTACTTAAAACCATACAATTAGCCACAATAATTCGTGCACACATTTAATTTTCAAAGGTTTATAGCAAATTTTAACACTACGTAACTCATGGTAACTGCAATACAACATCATTACTTTCTTATTTAGTAAAAACAAGATGAATATTGTAAACCATTTCAGTACTGTGGAAGAATTAATGTGGCCAACTGTATACTAATTAAAGCGCCTCTATTCTTCCATACTAAAGTCTACCATGAAACAGGACCAGATGAACAAAGAAAATGGTCAGAACTATATCAAGGTTTAGGACAACTTAAACATTTTACCTCAAAAAATATAAATCACCACTTGAACAAAAAAAAAAAAAGAAACACTCGCCCTACCCTTCACTTGAACATAACACTCAAAGTAACAACACTCCCCCTTCACTTGAACACAAAAAGGATACAACACTCACCCTTCACCTCAATACAAAACGAGAACTGACAAATAATATGGCAGTAGAAGGAGAGGACAGGGAGGGGGGATAAGACGGTGAGGTTGTGAGGAACTGCAAATGGTTATAGGGATTAAAGACGTCATATTGGGAGATGGGAAGGAAGTTAGAAAGTAGGAGAGAGAAAGCCCACGTCCACAGGAGAACTGATAAAGACAGTATAGATAGCTACAACAGAATGTACTACGGCAATTGCAACAAAATAGAAGAGTTAAGGACCATAACTAGTACGGAGAAAATGGATATTATAATGCAAAGCAAACCTGGATGAAATTATGAGAGACTTCAGAAACTATGTCGATATTAACAGGTATAATTTATTCAATGGTGACCTTATAGAGAGTTGGTGAGGGACAGAGGTGGTGTAACAACATAAATATACATGAAAGATCATATAAAATGTTGTGAGAAGGTAAATATTAAGACAACACAACCACTATGGCTAGATATCAAGAATGGCATTGATAATCTCATTTTAAGAGTTCTGTATAGACCAACAAATTTGAACATACAACAGTAGACTTATGGAAGGAAATAAAGCGTCGAGAAATAATGTAGGCTATTGTAGAAGACTTTAACTAGACGGATAAGGAGCCCACGAGTAAAATGAATTTATTGAGACGATACAGGATAAATTTCTCAATCAGTTAGTTCCCGTTAGTACAAGAGTCAACAGAAAAGGGCGATTTGTTAAACGATGAGAAGAGCATCTTTGACCCCAACTCATGGATCTCACTAATCAAAAGGTAGGACCATTACAAGCAACAGAGGAACAATAATTAGCCACGATTTTTTTACATTGACCTTCACTACAGGATATGTAGCAGAAATCCCATCAGCACAAACCGACTATATAGTGGTAGCAATGATAATGTCCTAAATGTAGTGAACATTAACAGAAATGTTTTATGAAAAGAAATAAACAGCCTTTTAAGGCACAAATCTCCTGGCTCAGACGAAGTCTATACAAGAATACTAAAGGAATGCAAGGAAGAAATGTGAACAAATTATCAGATATTTTTACAAATTCCATAGAAATTGGAGACTTGCCATTTGCGTGATAGCTTTCAAACCTAGTTCCCGTATTTAAAGATAAATCAGCGACACCAAAATCCTGCCCATTTAGCCAAACATTAACGGTAGGGAAGATTTTAGAATCTATAATAGTGAACAGGATTACAGAGCACTTAGAAACAGATTAATTAAAGATTCACATTATGGGTTCATGAAAGGTAGATGTTGACAAACAGCAAAATCAGCAAATTTGAAGGAGACCCAAACATACATTCCAGTAGGTCGTCAACTCTTAACATAGAAGATGCTCGTCCACATTCCTAGATGCAGCGAGTGACGATGTAACTGCCCTTCCCTGATGGCGACATGTATAAATAAGGTGTCATCTATAGTGTGGCAGAAGAGAAGCTACCAACACCATGAAGCTCCACTGTCTCGGTATGATTAAATAATGTCGGGTCCTCGCAAGAGTCATGACCTACAGTGAAGGATTGGAGTGGCCTGCAATATGATTATACGATTGGTCAGAAAAATGGCAAATTAAATCTAACTGATAAAGTTATGAAATTCTGCAAACGTAACGGTATATGAACTAGAACACCGATGGGCTAATAGGACAATTGATATATGAAAGAGACGAGGTAGTTATAATTAATAAGGATTTAAAACCCAGACAACAATGTAACTAAACATGTCCAAAGCAAATAAAATAAGAGGATTCATATCACGAAGGGTTAATAATTGAACGGATAAGGTTATTCTGCAGCTGTACGGTAGCCTACTTCCCTTTAGTTACACCTAACTAACTACGCAGTCCAGTTCTGGGAATCATTTTACAGGATTAATATCAAATTGTTATAGAGTGTATAGAAAAGGATGACTAAAATGATCGATAACTTTATAAATCTTCCATATCAAGATACTTAAAACTGAACCTACACTCTTGAAAGACGTGTCGTAGGGCAAGAGGTTTGGATTGAAGTATTTAAATGGATGAAAGAGTTTAACATACGAGACTTAAGCAAGGTATTTAGAGCAAGTAGCCAATATAGAACACTCAAATGGAGTCGCTAGAGAAACAGATTGACAAGAAATAGGAAAACAGTTTGGGAATAGAGTAGTGGACGAGTGGAACAAACTTTTCTAGAGGTATAAATGTAAAAACACTAAATTACTTTTAAAATATGTTGAATACATACATACACTCAAAAAGAATGGGATTAAATCAAGAGCTAGCTATCAACAACTGGGCAAACAGTCCTGCAGTTTCCTAATTTCTCATATTCAAGACATTACACTCACCCTTCACCTTAACACTCACCCATCTTGTTCCGTTGACAGACTCCATGATAACGTAACTATTAGGGAAGTAACATACTTTAACTTTGAAACAATTGAATCCTCTTAACTATTCCAAGTAAAAGAACGCCATTATTTTTGTTCATCTAGTCCCGTTTCCCGGCAAACTTATGGAGCAATCAAAGGACTCCAATGTAACAAAATTGAATTGCCCCCATAATATGAAACAAACCAACAACTTATCACAATAACCCATCAAGTACCTTAAAATGAAAATTTAACACAACTAACAAACCCGAATATATATTACACTTGAAACGAAGAGCCACTGTTGTCACCACGTCTGTTCACTATCACTGTTGATGTTGCACTGAACCAAACACCAGACCTGTCCTCCTTCATCACCTCTGTTCCCGCCAATTCCAGAACAAAACAAACTGCGCATGCGTGAAATTCGAGTCGTGGAGGAAAGAGAGGGAGGGATAGAGACAGAGGGAGGAAAGAGCCATTAACATTGTGTTCGTAAGCGTTCATTCATAGTCAGGACTAGAACCTGACACTGCTTCGAAATCTGAATATAGACTCTAGTGAACTTTAAGAGGTGGAAAATGGTTCATTGCTTCGAAATCTGAATATAGACTCGAACTTCAATAGGAGAAAATGGTTCAAGGATTCGAAATCTGAATATAGACTCTAGTGAACTTCAAGAGGTGAAAAATTGTCCATTGCTTCGAAATGAGCCTGAAGCACTTTGGTGGCGAGGTCACGATTCCAAACATACGAACGAACAAATGTGAACTATTTGAGATGTTTTATGAATACCGATCCGGACCCATGAACATAACTACTAAACGATCACTTTATAGGATGGATGGTTCGACAATTAATTGCGTTGAATCCATCCAATAATAATATTAATAATAATAATAATGTGTTATTAAGCATTCAACACTTCATTATACACTCAGTCCTTCATTCAGGTCACCAATTAATATTTTCCGAGGCTTGTGTTATTCATTACCATAAAGACTTTAAGTCACTAATAAGTGATTTAATGATCCTGTGTGCCGTATTCAAGAACATCAATGGTGTGGTACCGGTACGATGGCTCCATAGACAAACAACCAACACAGCCGTCGTACCGCTACCACGCCATCGTATGCACTGCAAACCTTCTTGAACTTTGGTTGTTCAATGGCATGTGATAAAATATATAGTGTCACATTCATGATGAATACGATGGTTCCATAGACAAACAAACAACATAACTATTGTGCCATTACCACCCCATCGTATGCACCACAAACGTTCTTGAATACGGCCCATGGTATCATAATATCGGGTGCCTATTCAAATACACAAAAATAATAATAAATATAATAATAATAAGGCATAAAATCAATATCAACACATATTTGTGAAATTTTATTATAAAGTTTGCATAGTTTTAATTTGTATGGGGTCATATTTACATAAGAGTAAAAATGGCCTAACTGTTTCATCATGGGTTTCCGGATTGCTATACAAAACTAACTAACTAACTAACTAACTAAAATTATATGTATATGTACACAGCTAACCTAGAGACTGAATTTTCTATAATGAGCACTGGTTAGGTTAGGTTAGGTGGACTTTTGATGAAGGGTAGGGGTGGTTAGGTTAGGTGGATCTTTGATGAAGGAAGGAGGTGTTGGGTTAGGTAGTGGATCTTTGATGAGGGTTTGGGTGGGTGGGGGGGAGGGAGGGACAATGAGGGCCACGGGATACAAACCTAAATATTTACTATGCAATAATAATATAGACATGGTGGTAATTTTTAAGGACCCTGCTGTGATGTAGTCAGAAAATTTATTAGAGTTGTGAGTCCTTCAAATATTGCCACGAAACACACACACACACACACACCTATATGGATGGTGGAGCTTGTTTCATGCAGTTGTCAGGAGGAATCAGAAGCCTCCAGTTTTCATACACGATCACAGGGTCCTTAATTAAAACTTTCTTATTATTATTATTATTATTCTTCGGGGGAAATGCTCTTCGTCGCTCACTTCTTACTGCTGCAAATTAATGGGAACCGAACGATCAAGAGGACATTTTTTTATTATTATTTCCCCGGAGTTACTAGTACTGTAGTTCAATAATACCAACCACTGTCTACTTATCAACAACAACAGAACACAAACAAACAATGCATTTATTTTCTGCTGAATTTCATGTCGTAAAATTGAGCTAACAGACTTTATTTTTTACACACTACAACAAAATAATGACACAATATAATTTTGAGACTGATTTCAATACCTGCAACTTTATTATTATATTATTCTATTGCACTAATTTTCTTCAAAGTAATAAAAATCATGAAAAACGATACAATACTGGGAGATTGTATGTACTGTATATGTATAGCTAAGTATTTTACACTGTGAGCTCTCTAAAATATGAGTAGCTGTTATTTATTATGATGAAGGCACTACATTGTTAGGCTAAAGATATATAGTAATTATGTTCTTGTTATTATGGTCCAAAGTGACTTGTGATTGGAGTATAGTATGTTAATTAATCCCTCGTTTTCCACTGTTGTTGTTGTTGTTGTTGTTGTGTTGTTGTATTTATGGGTGTTGTTGTAGTTCCCCAGACTGTCTGGCCGAGCAGTCCCGAGTCTGGTTGACCGAAGCCGCGCAAATTCTCGGACCCCCAAATGGGAGTCAGGGTAATGTTTTTGTTGTTGTTACAGGTGTTCTTGTTGTTACTGTTGTTGTTGTTGTTGTTGTTGTTATGAATGTGTTGTTGCTGTTGATGTTATGGATGTGTAATATACAAAGAGGGTTTACTGTACACACATTCTTTACAAACAGTGCTATAAAGTACACACCCATTACACCAACAGTACAAAAAACAGGCATTACTGTATGTGGTATGTGCGTATGTACAGTCGGCATCATAAGTTCGCTTCATTTCCACCTGCGTATGTACAGTATTAGCTATAGTGATGTTGTCATACAAATTTAAATTTAGAGATGACAGATGTAGTTACCATATGGTAAATTATGTTGGACGTGAATTTATGCTGCCGGCTGTACAGTACTGCACTATCAAAGACAAAACTCATATTGTGTAATACTGTATAGTCTAAAAGATCTGGTTCTAAGAAGCTAAATATACTGGGCATGAACGATACTATGGTGGGGCTTTCATTATGTTTCACAAGTTAAAGGGGAAAGTAACTAATACACTTTGGGTACATTAGAGCGCATTAATTCCTCCAATGTACGCTAGAGAACAGGACTAGATTAACAAAAATAATGGTGGCCTGTTGCCTGGGGTAGTTTGAAGGAATCATTTGCTCCAGATTTACCAAGTGTACTTTCCCCTTAATTAAATCCTTGGATAAGACAGTAACATGAGGTTTTTTTCTTTGACAGTACAGTACGTCTTTCCTGTAGGGAGTTTAACATTTGCACAACAACACACCTCAATTCACATGAGGAATATAAGGGTATTAATATGATGAAGGAAAGGTGTCAGTAAGTACCTCCTCCTTTGTTTCTGTTTAATAATAACCACACTACTTTATTAATTATCAGTTACGGGACAAAAGCCGACTGACTATAGTGTGGAAAATTTATGGGTAAAATCCAAATTGTAAATACTGTACTGTACTGGTGATAAGTCCTATACCATCAGCATACCTAACATGAGGGAATTACCACCGGGCCATTTCCACAGCGAGAATTTTTTTTATTGTTATTATTATTGTTGATGGTGTGGGTATGTGTGACTCAACTACAGCACTGGTTATGTATGTGTTAATTTCAGGGGAGGAACTCGACGGTACTATTGGCCACAAGAATTCGTAAACACCCTGTTGATTTCGAGGGTTTAAAATGCATAGAAAATGAAAGACTACGTAACTGCAACACAACATTATTACAGTATTAGGTTTGATGTTTTGTAATCACCGAGTCACTTGGTAGACTATTCATTGCTGTACTTCCAAACTAATTGCCTCTCTTTTCATATAGCCTGTGTAAGAAATCATGTGGCCAACTGTACATTGGGTGGCTACCGAAGCCTCCAAACAGTGTTTATCAAATTGAGGTGATTAATATTTTTGTTTCCTGGGAGAGTTTGGAGAAATCAGTAGCCCGCCAATTTCTCTACAGTACAAACAGATGAAAAAAATATGTATATTCTCCCCTAAGCTGTAGATACTAAATACTGTAATAGAATGGCTGTGAATGGTGTAGGTTCTGGAGTATTATACTGTACACTGTGTTTGTTTGTTTGTGCATACTGGTGTAGGTGTACATGTGATGGAAGGGAAGCAAACAAACAAACAACTACTGTACTGTGAAACTGGCCCGCTGTGTTAAGCCTTAATTAAACAAGTGTAAGTTAAACAAAGCTGTAAAATAATAATAAAAATCAGTATAAAAGGCTTCTGAACAAAGAGCAAGCATGAAACAAACAGGTTCTTGTCTTGGAAACAAACATACATAAAAAAAATATATATATATATATATATAAGAGAGAGGAGACTGGTAATACTTATATGGCTCTAATAATTTGCTGTGAATGACGAAGACACTAATTATTCATTTTTTTCCTCTTTCAACAAACACAATGCAATGTTGACTAAAACTATCCATTGTTTCGATAGGATGCATGCCAGCACGCACTCTTGAGAACTTACCTGATTGTGTGTGTAGAGTGGATAGCAAACATTTACTTCAATATTACAATCATCAAGACTTAGTATATGAATGAAGAGGGGAGGAAAGAAAGAAGATGGTGTTAGGCTACAGAGATTTTATATCACACAGGGAGAGAGGAGGGACAGTAAGTTTGAAAGAATAAGAAAGAATGGAAGGACAGTGAGGAGATGAGGGAAAAGAAGGCCTGTGGATGAGAGGAAGAGGGAAAGTTTCAAATCCAATGTAACGACAAAACCCATCAAGACTCCTCATATATTATTGCCAAAATATTCATAATTTTGGCAGCACATCCGCTGACATTCGGTAGATCACACATTATTTCACCTCACACATCCCAAGACTGAAGAATTTAAAAATATAACACCTGCTATCCACTCTACCCACAGACAACCGGGTCAAAAACACGCGCACATTGATATATACATACAGTACATGTGTACACAAACTTTCCATCGCACAAATGCAACAATGAGTGGTGGTAATAATACAAAGGCTAATGAGGAATTGTTGTTGCCGCTGGGTACGAAAAACCATCACGGTCCTTCATTTAATTTTTGCTCCAATAAAAAATAAAAACATACACATACGCACACACACACACCAGCCTCTTGTCCTCTGTTTACTTCTTGCTCCATAAAAAAATTAAAATACAAAAAACAATAAATAAAAATAATAAAAAATAGCAGACACACACAAATACACAGACACCAGCCTCTTGGGAAGCGCTTCATCCGTAATGAGTTAGGCACATTAACGAGCAGGTCACTCACGGCCACATTCACTTAAGGGGCTAATTCACTTTTGTTATATTGGAGCTCCTTGATTCCTCCAAAGTATGTCAGGAAACAGGACCAGGTGATGAACAAAAATAATGGTGTTTGTTCTGTCGCTTGGAATAGTTTGGAGGATTCAGTTGTTCCAGATTTACCAACACAGAATTTCCCCCTTAACACTCTAACTTTATATGTACAGCAACGGCAAATGTACAGAGTTCGTAGCACAACATATACAGAACAGTCAGGTCAGGTCAGGTTATCCCAACATGTCATTGTGAGGGGGGCCGTGTGGGGGTTGTTGGAGGCGGGGGGGGGGGGGGGGGTGTTGGAGGCTCACCGGTATTACCCCAAACCAAAGCTGTGCCGGACAACAGAAGGAAAATGTAATAAAAATTAAAATGAGGCCCTCTGATCTAAAAATAAAAAATATAATAACAATAAAAATGATAAAAACAAACTAAAGGAAATTAAAATTAAAATAAGAATTAGGCCCTTGGATACGAAAAACAATAAAATAACAATATTAATAATAAAATTAACAAAAAAAAATTATTATTTAAAATAAAAATGAGGCCCCCCCGAGATCTAAAAAACTAACAAAATATAACTACAGTATATTAATAATATAAATTAAAAAAAAATCATATATTATAAAAAGCCTTCAAATCTGATTGTAATGTGTGTTTCTTGGCACAGTCTGGTGGGGTGGTCCGGTGACCTCTGACCCGCCCCAACATACATACTGTACATACATCCTGGCCCCTCCTCCATAATCAGAAGCTTAAAAAAAAAAAAAAATTGAAAGGCAATATGATGCAACGCCAGTCATTGTTATTGTTATAATTATTATCTTCGTGGGTCCTTTGACATGAATACTTCACTCAGTGTTATTAATATATATATATATATACTGTATAGAGTTATTTTTTTCCATTATTTTTTTTTTTTTTTTACACACTGATTTGTCATACAATGGGGGGTAATATTATTATTGTTTATTATTATTATTATCAGTAGATGCTCAATGTCCAGTACAATAGAGTAATACTGAATACTGTAATGATAAGGTGGGATGCATGCAGTACACAATAATGTCTGCCCAAAAAAAATGCAGTCAAGATTATTTAGCACCTTTCTACATTTTACTAAGTCTGATGTGACGATGTACTGTATAATGACATCTTCTAACAGACTCAAGTCATAATTACACACCTCTAGTATTATTATATTTCTCATCATAATAATTGGAGAGTCTAAATAAAGGGGTAAATCTATTGTGGGCAAATTGGAGGACTAATGTAATTCCTTCAAACTATGCCACCAGGAAACAGCAGGTACTATGGATGAGGCTGTTTAGTGACACGGTTTGAAGGCTCCGTTGCCCTCCATTTGTCCACAAGAGATGACCCAGTATTTATGTCTGATTACTATAGCCTTTCCTCGGCCCGTAAATATTATCACACACGTTACGCTCGCTATATTTTACGACAATTGGATTCTTTCTCTCCTCATCACAAACAAATATTTTCCTAACATTTCTTTTCCGTCCTTGCTAACACATATTTTCTTTTCTCTCCAAAAAAATATTCTATAACACATCAGTAAAATACACAATACAAATAAATGACAAAAACTGATGAAATTCCTGTTATACAGAGCTGCAATTTAATCGTAAGTTGACCGAGACCAAGTGATGACCCCCAGAGTTAGACCAACCTCACAACATCACACTTCAATGAATATATCCCACCCAAACTATACCAGGACACAAAACTACCTCAATGTACAAGTATGGGATTGGTTTTGTAGCCCAGTGTGGAGGAATTCGTAGCCTCCGTTCTGGCCACTATGGATTACACCCCCTCCTCCCTATTATCACACACATCATCAACACCAACTACCGATATTCTTGCATTAAGGTTGGTCTAGCTCTGGGGGTCTCGTCTCCAACTCCTACGTATTCATAGTGTGTGTGAATCTATACGTCAGGGAACAACTTGTATTAAGCATGGGGTTTTCACACCTCATGCAAGGCTTCATTCCTTACGGCCAAGTTTTGTGGAAAAGAGTCATTTACACAGTTTCAAAAAGCTTAAACAATAGTAAATCCAATTGAAATAGATTTGTCCCTAATTTTTTTTCAATCTAGATGCATACAATACAACATTGTTAATATTATTCATTGACAGGTCCCTTAAACTCATACATACATTTGTCTTTACATTATTGTCAGTCATCCTTAATTAAAGGAAAAATTAAATAACTCCAGTAAGTTTTCAGTAAAACATAATTACCGGCAACCACCACATACTGTAATTTTAAGAGCTATTGGTTCATTCCCATAACAAACTCTATGTATGTCCCTACACACATACACACACATACATACACACACACATATGCACAAATAAACTGGACACTGGAATGTTAATAACTTTTCTTCATTTTTCCATCCATCGGCACTTTACACTCACTTCGGGTTGCTTGTCGGTGTAGTGTGTTATTTTATTATCATTATTTTCATTGGTAATTTGTCCTTACATTCCTCCTTAACACTATCATATTTTGTTAAGTCTTTTCTTGTACTTTGCCAATCTGCATATACTCGTAGTACATAAAGTTCCAGAAATGACAGAAACAACTTTACAGAAAAAAAATATATATATAAACTGAAGCAGCTTGGCAACACTTAATCACTGCCAACTTAATTACAAAGCCTCGATTATACTTCCACAATAATCCACAACACGATAATAGAAAGAAATGAATACTGTGTTGTGGAAGGAGAGGATGTGGAAGAAGATGAGGATGAGGCTTATCTGTCACTCACACATCTTTCATCGGTGACAACAAATATAAGTCATCTGTTCATAACATAGATGCACTGCCAGACGCTTCGTATATATAAAGAAAAATACTTGTTGTACATTTCCCGGCCAACAACAATGAACGGCTCAACGGCAAATGTATTAAAAAAAAAAAATGATTGTTGTACATTTACCGGCCAACAACAGGTCAACGGTATATGTAATTAACACTTGACCAACGCACACACACATAGCGCTGTGCCTCGCGGTGATGCGCTCATATGTACGCACACTTTGCCGGCTTAAGCAACTTGCTATCGGTGGTGGTGGTACTGGTGTTGGTGTTGGATTTACCGTTGATGTTCTTGGGGTTATAATTCGTCACCAGGTTGTTGATGTGTTTGTTGTTGGCCGTATACATGTTTGGGTCAGCTGACTGCACTAAGTTGTCTCGTCTGCGAAGGGGAAAAAAAAAAACTCTCTCTTAGAATTCCGAGAGGCTGTGAGAAAAGAATTGATTGTTACTTGAATTTTGGGAGTCACCAAGAAAAGTTTATACTGATTCATTGATAATTATTAAGTGTTTATATTCAAGATGAGGCTGAAAGTCAAATACAAAACTTAAAAAATAGGCTCATTGAGCTAATTAATTGATCTTATTGAGCTTAGAGTCGAGGTATGGGGGTTTTGCGTTTACTAACTGATCTTACTTATTGAGCTTAGAGTAATGGTAGGGAGTCTTTGATCTTAAATACTTATCTTAAACAA
The DNA here is from genome assembly GCA_034508575.1 of Petrolisthes manimaculis. Taxonomy (NCBI): domain Eukaryota; kingdom Metazoa; phylum Arthropoda; class Malacostraca; order Decapoda; family Porcellanidae; genus Petrolisthes; species Petrolisthes manimaculis. The sequence continues at coordinate 29,976 of JAWZYT010005251.1, forward strand.
ACACTGATCTTACTTACTTATTGAGCTTAGAGTCGAGGTATGGGGTCTCGGAGTAGCTGTGTGCGTACTCATCCCCTCGACACTTGCGAGAGAACAGGAAGCCCGAGATAAAACCAATGACGAGGGCAGCAACACACGCGGTGGTGACGGCGATGGCAAGGGTCTCAGCCGAGTAGATGGGAGCCTCACCCTGTGACGCACCTACCACCGGACCTGTAATGGGGGGGAGGGGGGGTTAGTGGTATGGTTGGTGGGTGGGGTGTGGTGGGTGGTTGGTGGGTGGGTATGGGGTGTGTTAGTGGTGTAGTAGGTGTAATGTGGGGTGTTAGTGGTGTGGTGGGGGTATTGTAAGCTGTATAGTGGGGTGGTATTGACAGTGGTATTGGTGGTGATGTTGTAGTAGATAGTGGTGGAGGGATGATAGTGGAGTGGTATTTGTAGTGATGGTAATGGAGGTGGTATAGTGAAGTGGTATATTGAGTCAGTATTGGTAGAGGTGGTATATGTAGTGGTAAGATTCGTAGTAATGGTAATGGTTGGTGGTGGTATATATAGTGGTATGATAAATAGTAATGGAGATGGAGTGGTATAGGCAGTGGTATGAGTGGTAGTAATGATGGTGTAGTAGTAATAATAATTTAAAAAGTATCTTCTTCACATCATAAAATCTTGGTACCAAAACAAATCTGTAAGAAAAATATTAAACTCAAAACGAACGCATGATAAACAAAAAAAACACATCCATTTACTGACCCTTACACTGTATATATTTCAGGGACAAAATTTCTTACCAAGGAGGGTGAAATCCATGAAACCCTTCTATTTTTTGGTTAGTAAGAGGTCTCCTAAAATGTGTGTGTGTTGTTCCATTATTTGGGTTAGTAGGAGGCCTGGTAAAATATGTGTGTGTGTGTGTGTGTGAGTCTATGTGTGTGTGTGTGTGATGAGATGCTTCTGATACAGTTGGAATGTTTATCTTTGTTGTAAATCTACAAATATTCATAACATCAGGGTACAGTATTTACATTTAAAAATAAAGCGTGATAAAGATCCTTAGAATGAATATACAGATGGTTGAGATTCCTTCGGTTCTAGCACCAATAAACATCAATTAAATTGTCCACATATTTTGAAATGGCTACAAGATACAAATCCCGATCCTATTGAAGAAGTGAAAGAGAGGGCGAGTTTTTTTTTTTAGGTATATGTTATCAATCCATTCATTATACCTGTACATACATGTATGTACAGTACCACAGTTCACCTCAGCCACCATATATATTAAAACAGTACATAGTTGTGTACATACTGTATATATAAATTATTTCTGTACTGTAATGTGTGGTGTGTGACCAATGCAGATAGAGTATTATACTTTCAATATTATTAACAGCATTTATGACACAACATAGTAAGCTGTTAAATAGATGAATGAATGATGGTATGGATATTTAGGGGAGTAATTCACTTTTGTTACATTGGAGTGCCTTGATTCCTCCAAACTAGGCCAGGAAACTGGACCAGATGAAAAAAAATAATGGTGTCCTGTTGCTTGGAATAGTTTGGAGGAATCAGTTGCTCCAGATTTACCACCACTGTACTTCCCCCTTAATACAGTCATGATGAATGGACAATAATTTAAGGAGAAAAATAATAATAATAATAATCTTCCAAATCCTCTCCAGTTGACGTCTCCAAATTCTGTTGATAATAAATTTTAACATTAATTCATCATGCATAGCAATTAACAACTGAAAGAAATATGCTGAAATAATATATACAAAAAATAAGAGAAGGTGAATAAATACGGAAGAGAAATAGCAATACTGTATATCGATAGACATAGTAAATATCATGACATAAATAAATACTGTAATAGTAAGTCCACAGCTGAAATTTTATCCTGAAATACTATATACAAAAATTAAGAGAAGGTGAATAAATATGGAAGAAAATATCAAAGTATAGTACACAAAATATTATCATGATATATATAAATAAATGGTAAGCCCAGTCCAAACTCTGCCTGCCTTGCCTATGAGATCAATACTTGGTTACACTTTGAATTAATATTAGGGGCTACAGGTGTTATAGAGAATGAGGGAGATGGGAGGAGGAGGAGGAGGGAGATGGAAGAAGACACAAACAGGGTGAGAAAACAAGATATAAAAACAAGGAGGGAAGGAAAAAAAATGTAAAGATAGGAGGAGGGAAAGGAAGCAGAGGGGAAAGAAAACAAACATAAAATTAGGATAGGAAAGAAAAGCAAGACGTAAAAAAATCAGGAAGGAAAGTAAAGCAAAACAAACAACCACAATCACTACCACCATCACTACAATCACCACCACCACAACCACCACCACCACAACCACTACCACCACCACAATCACCATTAATGTACAGTGTATTGTTTACATAATGAATTGCTCTGAGACACAATCGAATGGGCATCAAAATTGCTCTTAAGGGAGTAATACAATTTTGTTACATTGGAGTGCCTTGATTTCTCCAAAGTATGCCAGGAAACAGGACCAGATGAACAAAATAACAGTGTCCTGTTGCTTGGAATAGTTTAGAGGATTCCGTTGTTCCAGAATTACCAACACAAAACTTCCCCACTTAATTAATAAAGTAAGTGGTTTTGTGTCTCTGAACTCCCCATACAGTACATGTTTTGTTTACCCGTGCTGATGCAGTGGTTGGTTTTAGATAGAGAGAGTAAATAGTAAGTAATGATTGATTGGTTGGTAAGTTAAGCAAGGATAATATATACAGTAGGCTCTTGATATAAGATTAATAAATTTAAAACATTTATATCCTTTTAACACAGGCTTGGTAAATCCTTTAGTTAGTGACTGAGTGTAAAATGAAGTAGTGATGGATAAAGGAATTCATTTACTGTATATTCAGGGGCTACTGTATGTAATGACTTGTACAATACTGTATTTGTAAAATGTTGTTGTTTTTCAGGAAAGATATTATGGTCATTAAAGTACAGTACTCATACAATGAAAACAGTAAGAAAATACACAACAGAAAAAACAAAACAAGACAGAAAAAAGAGAACAATAACTTGCTTTAATCAATGAACACAAATTTTACACAAACACAATATAAAACAAAGAATAAAACATGAGCCAAAAATAATAATGGAAAAGAGAGACGGAAGAAATAAAATATTAGCCTGGTAAAATATATATGTAGGAGAATTACAATACTGTACGTGCTTTTAAACACCACTGCTTATAGACTTTTAATTAAGGAGATATGTACAGTACAGAAATGTTAGAGGTAAATCTGGAGTAACTATTATTCCTCCAAACTATTTCAGGCAACAACAGGCCACCATTAGTTTTGTTATTCTGGGCCTGTTTCCTGGCATACTTTGGAGGAATCAAGGTGCTCCAATGTACCAAAGGCGGAACAGAAGAGTAGAGTTAATGAAGGCTAGTTACCACACACTCATACATGTTTAAGTAATTAATGGAGTAAAAATAAAAATAAAGATGGTTCTAAATGGGTTAGTTTTTTATATACAGTATGACTACTGAGAGAAATAGAGAGAAAGTGAGATGAATACTGTAGATAGATATAGATAGAGAATGAGAAAGAGATAGATAGAGAGAATTGGTAAGGCAGGCAGGCAGGGGAGACTTATAATCTTTTTTTACTTCAACAAATCATCACACCATCTACAGTATAATTTAATTCAACTGGAGCTTAATGTCGTATTTATATAAAAATACATAACAAAATCAATTTTAGACAAGGCCATGTAAAAATTTCCTTACATATTTATTATTCCCAATTATTTCCCCAAAAGCAAATCACGCCCAAAATACGTTTATCAGAAAAATTTGAACTTAATTTTATAATAGAGTACCGTGCAGTTGCTAACCTAGACACACACGTAAATATCAACACAGTCAGTGGGTCAATTTTACAGTCACTCCTTCCCAAACATTATATTACAGTAATTAAGTGTATTTTAACTTATCAACTGCACTTCATTATGTCATTATAATTATGTTACTATTTGAAATTTTATTATTAAAAACAAATTTAATACAGTACAAACAGGCAAATAATGCAGCGTACTCTATATTTAAAAACATCTTTATCGCAACATTATTTTGTTTTTAATTTTAGCACTTACAGTGGCTGACACAGCAACATAGTTCAGATATCAAAGTGCCGTGTCAGTAATACTTGATATAATACAGTAATTGGACTTGGTCAGTAGTTTAGCTTTCACTCTCAAAACAGTAATATAATTAATTAGCTTTCAATTACTGTACATAACAAAACTATAACAACAACAACTATATTTTACATAACTAGTCATTAATAAAAATTCTTCACAAAGTTCTATATTTTTTCAACTGCATGCTTAAAAGTTCAAATGGAGTGACCGTAAAATTGCACCCACATCATCATGCTACAACACTTACTTCTCTCTACTACACAAATACAGTAACAACATAATCAGAGAAAAACAGAAATATAAAGAGAGTGTGGAAAAGACAGAATACAATCAAGGCATCTAAATAAAACATACAATTAAGTGTGTGTAGTGGTAACCTGAAACAACACAACAACAACAACAACATCAATAAATAAATAGTGATTCAAAAAGCAAGTTGAAAAATAATAACACTCACATACACACACACACCAAAAGCACACCGTGGGAGTGAGTGAGTGATTGCATGAGTGAGTGCGAATGAGCAACGAACGGTGAAGATAATAATGATGAGGATGATATAGTGTGAAGAATGAGGATGGAAGATAATAATAATGATGGTGGTGGTGGTGTGAGAAGTGAAGATAATAACAATAAGGATAATGATAAAGATGATGAAGATAGTGATGATAATGATGATGATGGTGGTGGTGGTGTAGAGGGCAAAGTGAAGTGAAGGAAGGCTATGTATGTATGTATAATATGTATGTACTGTATGTATGTATGTATGTATAATATGTATGTACTGTATGTATGTACTGGTATAATTAATTAAAGGCGATGGCAGGCAGGGTAGTAAATAAATAACAAGTTGGTCCGAGGGGTGAGACAGACAGACAGACAGATCTTTACACTACTATAACCAGCCATGGGGGGAGGAGGGGGAGTGTAGGGGAGAGTGTACGCAGGGGACGGTAGGCGGGCAACAATTATCTATCATTACTATTAACATTACTATTATTATTATTATTACATCTTTTTTTTGTATAATTGTATTGTTCTCTACTACTGTATTAAGGGGGTTGCCAGATGCCAGTTTATCATCCATTATTAAAGTGTGCCGTTACATCGTTCCCCGACCGTACACATTAATAGCGACTATTTGTTTTATACAGGGTTATGTTAGACCACCAATTCTTTTTTTTTTTTTTCGACCAACTGACTCATTAATTTGGGTTATTTTTGCGAGGAAAAACCAGATCCAGTATTTACAATTTAGGTTAATAAATTACTTGTGAAGAATATAAAGGACTAGAGTGATATAAATTAAGGACCCCGTGATGGTTTATGAATTCTGGAGGCTTCCTCCAGACCACTCCATGAAACAAGCTCCATCCATATAGGTGTGTGTGTGTTTCATAGCAATATTTGAAGGACTCGTATAACTCCAATTTTCTGACTACTGTACATCACAAGGTCCCTTAAGATACTTGTACATACAGACAGTTTCCCAAAATGTTATCCTCATTATTATGCGTAGCAGCCAAGGAAAGGAAATAAATACCCAAACACCAAAGTTAATTTACTACAAAAAGGAATGTTATGGTAAAATCTTAATAAAGCCTTGGTTCCCAGTACAGAGGATGATAACATTTGTAAAAACACGACAGGTAATGAAAATAAAATACTGTATATAATAAATGAATAAATAACTTTGACAACAAGCACAAGAGTTAATTGCAAATATTTAAGGGGGTAGTATATAATAGTGTTGGCAATTGATTGGTAATCAACAATGAAAACAAACTAACTTCTCTGGAAAACGGTCTGGATGGAATTTTAGCTAACAACGATTGGGGTATTGAGGTGTGTGAGTAATTTACAACTATTTCGAACGAGGTGTGGTATTATTAAACTACTTCTTTGAGAATATGTTTCTTCTCTTCATCACTCAATTCCTATTCTATTTGTGATGTGAATTTAGCAATGAAGCGCCTCCTTATCCTCAATAAACAAGTTTAATAATACGACCTTGAGAGTTTCCACCACAGGGGGCCTTCTCAGTCTACAGTCACACTCCACCAACAAACTGACTGACTGACTGGGAAAGGTGATGGTGGGTCGTGGTGGGTAGTTGTTGTTGTTGGTGGTGGTGGTGGTGGGGTGTAGGGAAAGGTAAGACTGGTATTGGTATGAGGTAAACAATGAGTGGTACTGCAACTTCCTTTCATTGCTTCTTTCGTCACAAATACTGACAACAAGTGGAAGGTGTAAAAATCTATCCAATGACGAGCAAAAATGAATATATCTACAAATGGCTATACTGTGGATGGCTAATATTTCCTCCAAACTATCCAAGAAAAAAAATCTCCACAATGTTTCTAAAAGGGGGATCTGTTTTGTGATACAGTTTGGAGGAATGAATATCCCTTCATTTTACCAAAATGAGGTTTTCCACTCAGCAAGAAACAGAATGAAAAGTGCAGTAGTACCTTTGAATGTTATCATACTAAAACCAGAGCCAGTCTGTCTGATACCAAGTTACCAGTTCTTACATGGACCAGTGTACAGTACAGTATACATTTTTTTTTCTTGTTTGTGAGACTTTTTTTTTTTATAGGGTAGTGTGAATACCGTTCACATAATTATATCATCAATAAATAGAGTAAACATTCCAAAAACAGTAGTACAGTACTCACAAACGTCGGGAATGGATTAACACCTCAGGCCACGCAAAAATGAAAATAAATAAATAAATAAATAAACAAAAACTGGCAACTTGCGACTGGTGGAGGATGGTGGGGGTTCCTTGCCTCCCCCTACTACTGCTGCTGTTGTTACTGTCCCCCCTCGACCTTTTGTTACATGTGGACTAGGCTCACCTGTCATGCCGCCCTCAGCATAGGCGATCCCCACTTCCTTCTTGGTGGAGTCCTGACCCAGTGTACTCAGGAGGATCTCATTGGGCAGCTCCTCCTTGGGGTAATGGCTAGGGGTTTGGGGGACCTGTGGGGGTGTGTTGTCCTTGGTGCCCAGTGGGGGGATCTTATTGGACTCCAGTGATGGGTAGTCTTCATCAAGTGTGGGATCGTATATGGTTGAATGATCCACGGAGCCTGTTTGTGGGTTGATAGAGATGTGTGTCAGAATACCTACAGCAGAGATTTGAAGGATTGATAAACCTTAAGGGGGAATTTCAGTGTTGGTAGATTTGGAGCAAATGATTCCTCCAAACTATTCCAAGCAACAGAACACCATTATTCTTGTTCATTTGGTCCTTTTTCCTGGCATACTTTGAAGGAATCAGGCACTCCAATGTAACAAAAGTGAATTACCCCCTTAATTTAGACAGCATCTGCCACCACCAACCATGCAAGAGGGAGAGAGAGTTGCCCTGTATCAGAGAAACAGACATATGACAACATTACAACAAACTAGTTGAACAAAAATTACCTTCAGGGAGAAATATGCGGACAAATTAATTGCAACTGAAAGAATGATAAAGAGAAAATAAAAGACTAAACACGCAGGATAATCAAATAAAATAATAATAATCAAAGTAATGGCTTAAACAAAGAAAAAGGCACTGAAATGCAACATAATTCTTTACCTATGAACCTGAACACCCCCATGCTGTTGTGTCGAGAGAATATATGTACGAGGAAGGAAGGAAAGAAGGGAGGTGATAATGGCACTACATTTCCAGGGACATAAGGGAAGGGTTAGAGTCATTTCCAATCCTTAGGTTAGAGTTAGTGGCGTTTGTTTGTTTGGTTTCCATGCTGTTAGTGGAGCATCGACAACAACAAACACACAGTAAATAACAACAACAACATCAGACTTGAGATGGACCTTTGACCTGTAACAGACCAACTCCACCTTATTATTATTATTATTATTATTGTTGCTCAGCCTGAGTCAACTAGTAACACACTGCCACTCTCACAACGCTACATCCTTCATAGTATACAATTATTATTACTATTTGCATTATTATTATCATTTCCTTTTTCTTTTTATTATTATTATTATTATTACTTCCATTATTATTTTTATTTTTATATTATTATTATTATTATTATCATATTATTATTTTAGCCCCACCAAGGACTTTTTAGAACTGGCCAGTACAGTACCTATGCATAGTAACTGTAAGATGTGAGTGAGTGAGAGGGGCACACTTCTCACATTTACTGGGCTACTGAAAAATATGAGAGTGAGTGTGAGTGGCAGCGAGTCATTTTGTGGGCAAAACTGACCCTCGGTGGGTAAAGCCTCGGTACTGGGGGTGGTTGAGGAGCGAGGAGGAGGGGGGGATGGGTTCGGCTCTGGGCACACACAGGGGGCACAGGTCTCGGGCTCAGGGGGGGCCGGGGCCTCTGTGGGGGGCAACAACAGAATCCCGGGGGTGGGGGTGAGTCATATGTACTGGTACTCGTGGTAGTGGTGGTGAAGGATTGGATTATGTCTGTTCAAATGCTCCGAAAAAACGGTGATGTCTTGAATCCCTTTAAAATATTATTGTTTGTGTTCCTTGTTTTAAATTGCTCGAAAATTATTATTTCTGCTCCATGTCTTGAGGTTTTTTTTTTTTAATTGTTTGTGTTCCTAGTCATAAATCGCTCTAAAGTATTTTTTTTTCCTTGTTTTTTATTGCTCTAAAATTTTTGTTTGTGTTCCTTGTTTTAATTTGCTCCAAAAATTAATGTTCTTTATTGTGTCGGTTAATAGATTATATAGACACACAACTCCAGATTTAGCAACATTGTACAGTATTAGCCCCAAAGTTAATAATTACTATGAAGATGTGAGTAAATTTTCTGTGATTTTTTTATTTCCGTGGTACCAGTCAGTAAGCTTCACCCAGGCTTGAAGTAAGTATTAAAGGAACATTTTTCATTGCCAAGAAATGATGAAGTCAAGTCAAAACATTTAGAGTTAGACAAACACATGACAAAAGTTGGCAAAAATATTATGACAATATGTGGTCAAATTTGGATAACACAATAAGAGAAACATTTCACAAGGATTAGCCAAAACATGAAGACAAACATTTTGGTAATTTGGTTCACATAACAGGACAAACAGTGTTCTAGTTTAGTTAACACATTTTTACAACATACAGGTGTGTGTGTGTGTTCTTACCTATTTGTATCTTTACAGGATTGAGTCAAGCTCGTAATGTCCCTCATTTTAAAACCTAATGATCATATTTTTCTTTAAAGTTATGTATGTTTTTGACACACACTACTTTTCCTGGTAATTTGTTCCATTGGTTTATTACTCTATTTGTGTGTGTGTGTGTGTGTGTGTATATGTCTTAGGTAACATATGGTCATTACAGATGATTGTACTGTACGATAAAAATGTTTTAGACTATATAATAATGATAAAGTAAGCTCTAGATATAAGGTATTTATTTACCCCCAACCCGGTACTGTATCAGAATATTAATGTCGTGTTTGTAGCGGAAATGGACGAAGGTTGATGAGTGAAGGAGCTAGTGAATGCATGAGTGGGTGAGCTGGTGAGGCAATGAGGGAGTGAGTGAGAGGACAGGGTGTGTGAGAGTGAGCTAGTGAGTGGATGAGGCAATAAGTGTGTGTGTGTGTGTGTCAGAGTGCAAGTGCTCAGTAAATAGTGTGCTCTGTAATTAAAAAATAATCACAGCAGGAATAATATTGCTACAAATTATACACACCTATCTGGAATAGCATAAATAAAACAAATACAAGAAATAAAAATAGCAAATAACAAAAACTATAAATAAGAAAAAAATATGAAATCATTATGATAAATTATAATTAGTGTAAATACGATAATTGAAAAATATATATGGTAAACAATAATTACTGTAAAATAGAAAAATATGAAATAAATATAGTAAATAAACACAGAAGTGAAGATGAAAAAAAGTTAACATATTGTACAGTACTGTAAATATCTTCAAACATATATTTTAATACAGTAAGAATATTATATAAATTTGGATATATATACCGTAAAATATTGTATGGGATTTAGAATTATATTGTAACTAGATATATGTATACAATATTATTGGAAAGGTCTGAAATCACATTAAATATCATTAATATACTGTATAGAGATGTGTAAGATAATAATATCACAAAATTATATGCACACACACACACACACACACATGAATAAACTACATACTGTATCTACACACACACACACACACACACATGAAGAAACTACATACTACACAGTACATACACACATGAAAAACTACACACACACACATGAATAAACTACATATCTACACACACATGAAGAAACTACATACACACAAATCGGTAACAAGACAAACTAACAACATGACAACTTACCGGTGGTCTGAACCTGAGTTGATGGATTGAATGCATCATTATCAGCGCCTGTAACAAAAGCAACACAGCCATGCTAAAGCCAACAACAGATGCTATAATATTAACAACAACAACAACAACTCACTGGTAATAATGCAATGATGTACTGTAGGCCCTCGATATAAGATGATTAAATTAAATTCAACACAAATATATATCCTTTTAATGCAAGCTTGTTAAATCACTTATATATACTTTAGGCCCTTGATAAAAGATGTTTAAATTTAACACAAACATCCTTTCAACACAGGCTTGGTAAATCATACATTCATTAATTTGGTGGTCTTTAAGAGGGACTGAGTGTAAAATGAAGTATATAGTAGTGGTGGATATAGGAATTAATTCATTGTATATTCAGGGTCTATAGTATTTCACCGCCCCTTGCAATAGAGACCTCTCATATTGCAATACAAAAATAATGTATATTCATAGAATCTTGGAAGAAACAAATAATACAGGTAATTTTAAAAGGACAGCTGATAAAAAGTTATTATGAAGGGGAGAGAAAATGTGATAATTAAGGGAAGGAAAGAAATGAAGAGATAATCAAGGGAAGGAGAGATATGAAGTGATAATCAAGGGAAGGAGATTAAGTGATAATTAAGGGAAGGAGAGTGATAGTGATAATTAAGGGAAAGAGATAGTGATAATTAAGGGAAGGAGAGAGAAAAAGAAAAAGAAGGAAAGAAAAGCCTAAAATCAATAAATAAACAAATTGTTGTTGTTACTTGCACCAAAACATTTTAGGGTTAATGTAGTAAACTTTTGGTATGTACAGTACAGTCGGCAGCATAAGTTTGCTTCATTTCCACCTGCGTATATGTATGACCTTTCGGCGTGTTGTAACAATTTGAATACGAAAATGTCATATTATTATACAGTATAAACTTTTCATATGGTGAATTACACGTGTTGTTAAAATAGAAATTGGTTCAAAATACAACTATTTAGGCATATTAGCATTAAATGGTACATACATGAGGTGGATGTGAATTTATGCTGCTGGCTGTACATTGGAGCACCTTGATTCCTCCAAAGTATGCCAGCCAGGAAACAATAGGACCAGAATAACAACAAAACAATGATGTCCCTTTGTTGTTGTTGTTGTTGTTGCGTGGAATAGTTTGGAGGAATCATTTGCTCCATATTTACCACCAAAACACTGAACTATCCCCTTCTTTCATGACTCACAGACAGACAAATTTACACAAACACAGGCAGTTGTAATGCAATTTTTAAGATAAAGTGCAAAAAGGAATTTCTTAGGACAATACAAAAATATGACATTACAGTACTGTACTATATTATGTAACATCTAATCTACAACTATGTAAAAAATGCACAAATGAAAAAGTTACTGTACATTTGAAAGTACAGTATGTATTATTTCATTCCGGGGCATCTATGAATCATGCCAATAAACACTGTCTTATCAATCTACATTTTTTCATTCATTCATTCATCTATATCAGTCAGTCCAGTTACTTATTTATCTATCATGTTATCCTTATTCATCAATATTCCCTAGCCAAATAAATAAGACTGTAACAATAAAAAACTAAATGATGTATAAAAACATTTGACCATCACTATCAATACCTCCTTTTCCATAATCCAATACTGTATAAATAAAATAATACAAATAGAATAGAAAATCAACAAAAAATATAATAACTAAAAATATTAAAAAAAAACTCTGTAACACATAAATGATAAAAAAATACAGAATTAAATCCATCTAAAGTTTGCATAAGGAATCAAATCCGTCTAGGTTTGCGTGCTGTACTCACTGTTGGGACACTCGTTGTGATATCCGGAGATGTTCTGTAATGCCGAACCGGTGATTTGTGAGCCCACTGGAACGCACCTCCCTTCCTCCTTGTACCAGGCACAGTACGGGTCCTGCAGCCCAACACACGAACTGCCGGAATGGAACAGAGAAAATTAGTGAAAGGTGAGAGGTTGTTGTTGTTGTGTTTTGAAAGTGTGCAGAGAAAGTTAATGAAAGGCAAGGGAGGTTGTTGTGGCGTTGTAGGTTTTGCGAGTGTGTGTGAGGGTGAAAGCATAGACAGACAGAATCACGAAAGGACAGACCACCGGAATGGGATGGAGAAAATTAGTGAAAGGTGAGAGAGGTTGTTGTGTTGTGGGTATTGCGAGTGTGTGTATGCGTGTGTGAGGGTGAAAGCATAGACAGAGAGAATCATGAAAGGAAGGATAGACCAAATCAACTGTGAATACACAAAAGCACGGACAATCATGAAAACCGACAAATTTGCAAAAACATTAACATCATCATCAAAATAGACAAAACTGTGAAAACACAAAGAAAATTGTGAATGCTCAGACTAAACCATAAAAACACAAGGAAAAACAAAACTGAAAACAAACAAAATCACGAACAGACAGACGGTCAAAAAACGAGAAAACCCCAGACAAAAAAATAAATAAAAATACAGTAATATATAAAACACAATAAAACATGAAGTAATAATCTGACCTGCATGTGTTTGCCTTGTGACATCGGTATAGTGGGATGCTCTTCACCTCATCATCTGTTATGATCACTAAGCGACTCTCTCCTTGGCTGGGTTGGGCCAGCTGGAGGTTCACTATGGGCGTAGGAATATCAAACACCTGGATTTCCTCGATGATTACCGGCTTGAGGCTGTGGGGGAGAAAGGAGTGAGTGAGTGAGTGAAAGGAGGGGTGGAGGGGAGAGGGATGAGTGAGTGAGTGAGTGAGAGGGGAGAGAATGGGGAGGGAGGAGTGATGGGGGATGATATAGTGGATGAGGGATGAGTGAGTGGATGATAATGACATACATAGATACATATATAGTTTGCAGGAATCTGAAGCCTCTAGTCTAATTCAACATCTTCCCCCTTAATGACATAATTTGAAGGAATCAGTAGCCTCTAATTTGAGGGGGATATTCACTGTTGTTACATCGGAGTGCCATGATTCCTCCAAAGTATGCCAGTAAACAGGTCCAGATGAACAAAAATAATTATGTTTATTCTGTTGCTCGGAATAGTTTGGAGGAATCATTTGCTCCAGATTTACCAACACTACTTCCCCCTTAATTAATGACATAGTTTGGAGGAACCAGTAGCCCTCCAAATTCAACAACCTCCACCTCAATGACATAGTTTGGAGGAACCAATAGCCTTTCAAATTCACCATCTCCACCCTTCATATAACACTAACCTTGTGCCTTCAATAGCCCTGGTGTTAATGGCTTTGAATATGATGCCGTTGTCTGTAGCGATGAACAGAACGTCAACCGTCTTGCCGTCTAGGAAGGTCACCTGAGGCGCCACTACCAACTTGGAGAACCGGTAGCTGTAGGAGGGGCAGAAGAAGGTGTGGGTTACTAAAGCGGGTGGATTATATTGTACTGTACAGAAACACTAAACAGAAATCAGAAACACTATTAAGTATTCCACACTGAAATATAAGTATGAATGGCAGAAGAATGGGTTACTGTACTGAGTGGATGTTTTATATTGTACGGAAATCAGAAACTCTATTAATTATTCCACACTAAAATACGTATAGGAATGGCAGAAGAAGGCTTGGGTTACTGTAGCGAGTGGTTCATATTGTACAAAAATTAAACATACACTTACTTATTCCCTGACTAACAGCATTTTTTAATGAATAACTTTTCCCAATACACGTGGCAAGTTTACCCAATTTCACCTAGTTTCTGCCTTTCCTATAAAATTTCTTTGGGGAGTATTTCTGCCAACCCCACAAGGGAAGTGTAGAATACTGTACTGTGTGTAGCTATTGTACGGGAATTAAAAAAGAACACCTGTAAATATTGACACTGAAAATATAATTAGCTTTAAAAACAAGGTCAACAACAACAGAACAGCAGCCTTAAAAAAACTCACTCAAAAGAAGCCTTCATAATTAGAGGGTGACCAAGGAAAGCAGGTACAGCCTCATCCATCAGTGAATGTGTCTTGGCAAAGTTGACGTTTTGTTCGGTGAGTGTTTGGCTGTCCTCCACACAACTACCAGGACGGGGCTCAGGTACCTATGAGGGAGGAAGGAAGGGGAGAGACGGGGTTAAGGGGGTAATTCACTCTTGTTTTTGCCTTGATTCCTTTAAAGTATGCCAGGAAACAGGACCAGATGAACAAAAATAATAGTGTTTGTTCTGTTGCTCAGAATAGTTTGGAGGAATCATTTGCTCTAGATATACCTATAGTGTACTTCACCCTTAAGAGTCATATTATTTTTAAAAACTCAATATAGAAACAAAAAATACTGCTACATAAAGCTACTATTATCACAATACTGTAATTCCTTGAAAAAAAAAGGCTATATACTGTAATGCTAATATTTTACCTATTTTAAATACAGTATTATACAAAGTTGAATAAATTTCTATATAAGGCTACTAAAAAAAAGAAAAAAAAAACACACACACATACCTTTGACTGTCTAACAGGTAGCCAGTTGGAGTTCATGGTCTCCTGTTCCTTGTAGTGTCCCTCAAAGATGTCCAGTATAGAGCGCATAGAGAAGGCACACACAGCAGACCCGGGGATAGAGTTGGGTGGTGTGGTGAAGATGCCATAGATGATCTCATGACTCTCTCCACCGTAAACACCAGATATCACATCTGTTGTCGACTCTGTGTGTGTATGAGAGAGAGGATGGTGGTTTAGTGTTTTGTAATTTCAGAAGACTGGTTAGTTATTATTTATTCAGTAATACATTCAGGGATAAATATGTAATTTATACTACAGCATATTACAGTACAGTACAGACAAGAAAATATTACAGAAGAAAAAAAGGTGTGAACTCACGTATCTCGTCGAAATAGAATGGGTACTCCCCCGGCACTGAGCAGTTCATACGACTCTTTAGGAATGACGTCCATGACCGGAACCTTGCCTGTCCTCCTCCACGGTCTGACTTACACACCCGTCCAACCCTCGAGTACACACGTTTCCCACAGTTCATATATTCCACCGCCGTCTCCCGGAAGAAGTAGAACACAAAGTCACCGTAGTCGAACGAGTGCACAAAGTCCGGCGCTGTTGTTGTGGGGGGAAATTAAGTTTTGTTTTATTTATATTATAATGTACAAAGTACATCACTCTTGGGAAGGGAAAAATGGTAAATGAGTCAGGTTCTATTTTCATTGGGGGGGAAGAAGGATAAATAAATTTATCTTGCTTTATTTCTATTGGGGGGGGGGGGGGGAATGGGGTAAACATATCTATCTATAGCTCTGATGCCTCCTTCACTTCCTCTATCATCTCACTCCCTAGAGTTATCTCACATTTAGTGCCAATTCCACAATGGTTTGTTTGGTTTGCAAGCACCACAACAAAAGAAACTGAATTGTGTAAATCATTGACGAGTGAATTATTGGATGAATTTGATGACTCCACTATGAAAATATCATAATAATGAAACTACCCGACATATTTTGTGGATATGGATACTGAGTTTGTTGGATATGATTAAGATTGACAAGCGTGTTTGTGGATATGGATCATAACCAACTAAAAGTCACTGTGGAATCGTCCCTTTATTAGTCCCAGTTGGTAGCCTACTCCCACTCTGTAAGGCCGCTGTCACACTCAGCATAGTGTGACAACGGCCTAAGTGTGGCAAAGTCAATCACACTTAATAAAGCTTCTATCCTCTCAAATACCATCACTTTACTTTTACCCACATTCACCTTCAGTTTCCTTTGTTTGTTTTGGTTACTCATGAGTCACCTAGCTAGCCTATACGGAATAAATAAATAAAAATAAATACATCTTTTAATGACTACTTTACCATTAAGTTGTTTATAGTCGTTATGATCAGTCTTGAGGGGATCACGGAAGATGAGTGGACTTGTACCTTGGAAATCAGACACCGTACCAGAATATAACTCTCCATCTGTAAACAAAACATTATAATTATTATTATTATTATTGCTCGTGACTGTACATGTATTATTATTATTATTATTATTATTATTATTATTATTATTATTATTATTATATCTCATGACCGTACATTTATTAATATTACTATCATCATTTTTCGGGATGGTACAGTATTATTATTATTATTATTTCTATTATTACTTCTCGTGACTGTATATTATTATTATTATTATTATTATTATTATTATTATTATTATTATTATTATTCTATACTTACCAACATAAACGAAGGTTGAGTTATGTCTTGGGTCAAACGGACATCTTCCAACTCCATTCACTTCAGTAAAGTTAAAACTCCCATCAGACTGAAACAAAAATACATTATTATTATTATATTGAAAAACAAACATATCATCATTATCATTATTATTATTATTAAAAAAAGAAATGAGCACGTACAATAAAGTGAAATGCGCGCGTAAACTATATAAAGAAACACGTATGTAAGTACAAGAAAAAAATAATGCGCGCGTAATGAAAAAAAAACACTCGCTAAAATATGCACGCGTAAAAAAAAAAAGCCGCGTATTACCCCACAATCTCTGCCTTGGTGAATATTTGCTGGGGGGGGGGGGGGGGGGGGGGGCTCAGCAAAACAAAACAACCCACAAATACCTACGAGTATATTATTATTATTATTATTATTGTAACACCTCAAACACACACAAACAAGTTGCTCAAAAGACATATGACTATACAACAAACATAATAATTATTATTATTATTACCCACTGCGTTTCGTTTTAAAATACCAACTGTTAAAATACCAATGATATATTTGTTCCCTTTTAATATATAAAAATGGATATATATATACTTAATGATACAAAAGCGAAGGATAATGTTTAATTCCCCTCACTCTAACTCTCCCCCCCCCCTTCCCCTTCTCTCCCTTTAATTATTAATTTATCTCCGAGAAACACCATAGATGAAGTGTCTTAGAATGGTCCAAAATAGTGGGTAATGATACTAAATTATACAATATAGTGAAAACACTACTTCTGTAATTTTACCAACAATTTGGAGTTAAACGAGTCTTTCAAATATTGTCACGAAAAACGTACAAACACACACACACACACATATATGGAAGGAGCTTGTTTCGTGGCCTATTCCAGTGTTTGTTGTTGTTATTATTATTCTTTACCTGTTTAGCATAGTGCCGACATAGTGGTTTATAAGCATTGGTACCACACACCAGGAAGCGACCCTCACCCTCCTTAGCAAGGACCCGGATGTAGTTCTGGCATTCGTCCTGAAAGAAAACAATATATGTAAATACTTCAATAAATAAATAAATAATACATATAGTTTTGGCATTCGTCCTGAAAGAAAGCAATAAGACAAAATACATACAAAATAATACGAGTTATTTTTAAAATAAATATAAAATACACATAATTATAAATACAAATAAGTTGTTTATAAATAAAAAGGTAAATAAAAATATGGGTAGTTTATTATAAAAAAATATGGATCACAGACACACACACGATGACTACCTTAAAAAAATAAATGAAGAACGCCACATGTGCGTTAAAGGAATCTACACACACACACACAGGCAGAATCAACAGTAGCGGACACTTGAAATAACAACACCAAATAAAAATGTCGGAGAAAAGACGAAAAAAAAAATAATAGAAGGGGGGAAAAAAATGAACTTGAGGAAATGGAGTTCAACAATGGATGTGTTTTTCTTGTTTTTGGAGGAATCAGCAGTCTCCACAAACTCCAATAGTAGTAGTAGTAGTATAATAGTAGTAGTAATAGTAGTAGTAGTAGTAGTAGTAGTAGGTAAGGATTTTGATACATGTTAGTTTGTATGAATCAGAATAAATTAAGATTGTTACTGATTCCTCCAAAATTCTCCAAAAACCTTCATTGGTGGAGAGAATGGAAGGAGAAAACGGAACGAACAAGAATAATACAGAGAAGAGAGAACAATAACAATGAGAATTAAGAGGTAAAACCGGAGCAGATGGCGACACCAAAGTAAACAAAGCACCAACGATCAGAGAAAAAAAGCGCGGGAAATTAAATAAAAGGGCGGGAAGTGGAATAAAAGCGCGGGAAATTAAATAAATGAGCGGGAAATGACATATAAGCGCGGGAAATTAAATAAAAGCGCGGGAAGTAGAAAACAAGTGCGGGAAATTTAATAAAAGCACTGGAAGTGGAGAAAAAAACCTGGAAAATTAAACAAAAGCGCGGGAAGAGAAAGCGAATAAATGTAATATAGAGAAAAAGGAAGAAAACAAAGGAGCAACGATAAGAGACAAAATAATACTAAGAAGAATCCAGAGAGAGAGAGAGAGAGAGAGAGAGAGAGAGAGAGAGAGAGAGAGAGAGAGCATATAACAAAAAAAGAGCGGGAAACCAAAATAGAAGGCTTTGCGAGATGTGCCTCAATCATCCTCCCTGCCCATCCTACAATAACACACACCATCTCCAACCAGGGTAAATAGGACGAGGAGAGGATGAAGGATGGATGAGGTATAGAAGGATAGGGGAATGAAGGGATAGAAGGATGAAGGAGGAATGAAGGATGAATGGAGGAATGAGGGATAGGAGTGAGGGATGAGAGAAAGGAGAGAAGAGATGGGGGGAGGGGAGAAGAAAAGAAGGAACAGAGAGGGGGGAAGAAGGATAGGTGGAGTAGAGGGGGGAAGAAGGATAGGGGGAAGAGGTAGGGGGGGGGGGGAGCCAATAACCAACCTAGATACGGTCATAGAGTCTGCAATCCCCCCGCCCCCCCCTCCCACCCCTCACCCCCCCTGTAACAATATCACCCTTTTACGACACTCATACTATCCTTCCTATCCTTTTTTTTTCCCTTCCTTCCTATCCTTCCTTCTCTTTCTTTTGTTTTCCTTATTTTCTTCCTTCCTTTTCTTTTGTTATCCTTCCTACCTTCCTATCCCTTCTCTTTTCTTTTGTTTTCCTTCCTTCTTTCCTTCATTTTCTTTCTTTTGTTTTCCTTCCTATCCTTCCTTCTTTTTCTTTTGTTTTCCTTATTTCCTTTCTTCCTTCTTTCCATCATTTCCTCCCAAGCTCTTTTCTTTTGTTTTCCTATTCATTCATTCCTTCTTCCTTTTATGACATTCATACTACCATTCCTATTCCTTCTCTTTCCTTCCTTCCTTCCTTCCTTACTTCTCTTATTTTCCTCCTTTTCTATCCTTTCTATTCTTTTGTTTCAGTTACTTCCTTCCTAGTCCTTACTAAATTACTAAAAGTGTACAAAAATTACTTAAATGTACAAATAAAATTACTTAATGTACAAAAAAAAAAAAATGTACAATAATAAATAATAATGAGTGAAAAAATTACTTAAATGTATAAAAATAATTACTAAAAGATGGTACAAAAATTACTTAAATGTACAAAATTATTACAATAGCGTACAAAAATCACATAAAAGTATGTACTGTACAATAATAAATAACTATGAGTGTACAACAATTATTACTTAAGAAAATGTAAGACGGTAATTTAATGTACGATAATTAAATAACATTGAGTGTACGTACAACAACTCTTGACTAAAAACGTACGAAGATGAACAATAACAAATGAATACTCACGACAGATTTTCCCTTGTTGAAACACACGGAGCTGTCATGTTCCTTAGAAAACCACACTATTCTCTGTAAAACAAACAAAAAAGGGGTGTATTAGTACGTGTGTGAGAGAGAGAGAGAGAGAGAGAGAGAGAAAGAGAGAGATAGAGAGAGAGAGAGGGAGAGAGAGAGAGGAATATGTATGTGTGTGAGAGATGCATGTGTGTTTGTGTGTGTGTGAGAGATGAATATGTATGTGTGTGTGTGTGAGATGCACGTGTGTGTGGTGTGTGTGTGTATGTGTGTGTGTGTGTGTGTGTGTATGTGTGTGTGTGTGTGTGTGTGTGTGTATGTGTATGGTGTGTGTGTGAGTGTATGGTGTGTGTGTGTGTGTGAGTGTATGTGTGTGTGTGTGTGTGTGAGTGTGTGTGTGAGTGTGTGTGTGTGTGTGTGTGTGTGTTTGTGTGTGTGTGTGGTGTGTGTGTGTGTGTGTGTGTGTGTGTGTGTGAAAGAAAGAATGGATATAAGTGAGACAGACAGAGGGGATGTATAATGTTGAGAGAGTGAGAGAGAGAGAGAGAGAGAGAGAGAGAGGGTATAAAGACAACAGACAGGACATTTGACACATTACTTCCTCTCTCACATGGGGGCCTTAACACCTCTCTTTAGTATCTCTCACTCACTCACTCACTCACTCTCACTTTCACTCTCAATTATCACACTTTTTCTCTCAATTATCTCACTCTTCTCTTCTCTTTCTGAATTCTCCCTCTCTTTTTTCTTTCTCAATTATCTCACATTCTCTCTTTCTCTTTTTCTCTCTTTCAATTATCTGTTACTTTTCTCTCTCTCAATTATCTTTTACTTTTCTCTCTCTCACTCAAATGATCCTAGTTTACTCTTTCCTTCTCTCTCTCTCTCTCTCTCTTCTCTTCTCTCTCCTATCTTCTCTCTTCTTCTCTCTCACTCTCTCTCTAAAACATATCTTCCCTCTCTACTCCATCCCCTTTCTCTCCCCCCCCCTCCCCCCCTTAGTGGACAGGGGGGGTGGGGGTGGGGGGGGGGAGATGCGGATGTTATGACCAGTTGTATAAGTGTCACCCCCCCCCTCTCCCCTAACCCCTACCCCCCCCACCCACCCTCTCTCTTTCTCTCTCTCTTCTCTCTTCTCACTCTTCTCTCATCGTCTCTCTCTCTCTCTCTCTCTCACAGTTTTATTTCTCTTTATCTCACATCCCAAAATTCAAACAACACACAAACCCAAAATACATACAAACACATAAACACAAAATACATACAAACACACACAACCCAAAATACAAACACAAAACAAACACACAATACATACATACAAACACACAAACTCAAAATACATACAAACACACAAACCCAAAATACATACCTGTCCAAAATTTTCCTTTAAGTCTTGAACACTGATGTTATAGACGATATTTCTGAGAGAAGAAAGAAAATAGGTATACATTAGTTTATACACATTTAAATATACATACATCATACATACTTAAACTATTAGCTATACATACATACATATTCGATATACATGCCTTAAAAATACATACATACACATTAGATGTACTACACATTATATAATACATATATACATACACATTATACATACATACATATAC
This sequence comes from Petrolisthes manimaculis, assembly GCA_034508575.1. NCBI lineage: Eukaryota > Metazoa > Arthropoda > Malacostraca > Decapoda > Porcellanidae > Petrolisthes > Petrolisthes manimaculis. The sequence goes on from JAWZYT010005251.1 coordinate 51,729, forward strand.
ATACCGTACAAATTAAATATACATATTAAAATATACATGTATATTTAATATGTATGTACAGTATGTATATTTCATGTCTATGTATGTATGTATGCATGAATATAAAACGCGTATATTTAATGTCTATGTATGTATGTATGTATCGTAAAGTCATGGTCTAATGTACTGCAACCTGGTGAATAAAAGCGAGCTATTTGAGTTAATTTTATGAACCAAAATTGCACACCAACTAGCTATAGTTTCGTATCATTTTTCGAAGCCATCTCATTGGAAGATGTTGCAGTACATTAGACCATGACTTTACCAGTACCATACCATCGTACAAACCATGGGTATACACTATACATACATACTTACATAACAACAAAACATTTCTTAGTTTGATTTTGGCGGAAAAAAACACACAAATAAAATAAAAGTTCCTCCTCTGACGACCTCTGGCAACAATTAAAAAAAAATGGCTCCAAAAAGTTTATATAACGGGGTTTTATTTTATTTTTATTTTTTTTCCCGCCAGACGGATTTCACTAAATTTATTGGACTATTTATGAATAATTTTACCATTTTTATTTTATTTATTACATTTAAATTGATGAAGACTGCAATGGAGGATATGATTGCCTATGAATAATAATAATAATAATAATAATAATAATAATAATAATAATATGAGTAGCAAATAATAATAATCATGTGAGTAAATAATAATAATAATAATAATAATAATAATAATAATAATAATAATAATAATAATAATAATAAACTGTATTTT
>JAWZYT010005252.1:5000-40000 GCA_034508575.1 Petrolisthes manimaculis
TGTGTGTGTGTGTGTGTGTGTGTGTGTGTGTGTGTGTGTGTGTAGTTACTGTGGTGTTGGCTCACTGGGTGTCCCGAAAATGTCAGGAATCCTCACACCTGCGAAACACACACACACACACACACACACACACACACACACACACACACACACACAGCTATTACATACAAACACACATGTGAACATATAAATATACACTCAGCTGATTGCACACACACACACACACACACACACACACACACACACACACACACACACACAAATACTTCTCCCCTCTGCTTGCATGCACTTATACTTATTCAAGGCAGGGTATATTTTTCAACACTATGCAAAATTTACCTCTCTCTCTCTCTCTTTCACTCTCTCTCTCTCTCTCTCTCATCACTCTCTCTCTCTCTCTCTCACTCTCTCTCTCTCTCTCTCTCTCTCTCCCCTGGACTCGCTATACCTCAATTAACGCTATTTCAGTCTCTCTCCCTCGGGCTTTCCTTTCCCTCTTTCCTTCCCTTTTCTTTCCTACTGGGAGAAAACTACATCACCCAACTATTAATCTCAAATTGGTAGGTTAGGTCACTCTCTCTCTCTCTCTCTCTCTCTCTCTCTCTCTCTCTCTCTCTCTCTCTCTCTCTCTCCTCTCTCTCTCTCATTACATCCATCTATCTAAATGACTATGTCCATTTATATGTCTGTTTATGTATGTATGTATCTATTTATCTAACTCTATCCATCTATTTAACTCACTATGTCCATGTATCTGTCTGTTTATGTATGTATGTATCTAATTTATCTAACTCTATCCATCTATCTAACTCACTATATCCATCTATCTGTCTGTTTATGTATCTATTTAATTATATCCATCTATCCAAAATATGTCAGGAAACAGGACCAGATTAACAAAAGTAACGGTGTCCTGTTTCTTGAGAATAACTTGGAGGAACCATAATCTCCAAAAATGACAAAAACTACAGCATACCCTCCCCTTTAATTAAGAGAATATTGTAGCACCGATATAGTTAATAGTCGCCTAAATATTATACTGGAATTCCACACAGTTTGAGTTCTGGGAAAATGGAAGTGGTGGTGTGAGAGTAAATCCTTGTTGTACAAAAAAAAAAAAAAAAAAAAAAAAAAAAAAAAATGAAGAGCGTTCGAGTTATAGACAGGACATCTGACTGACAAATATATATATAAATAAAAATATTGTGAGTGGGTGAGACCTTTGCAGAGAGGAAGAAATAAATAGCAATGTGTTACTTAATAATGAGTTGTGAGGAATGAGTGAGTGAGTTTTGTGAAACGAGTGAGTTGTGAGGAATGAGTGAGTGACTTTTGAGGAATGAGTGAGTTGTGAGGAATGAGTGAGTGAGTTTTGAGGAACGAGTGAGTGAGTGAGTGAGTAGTGAGGAACGAGTGAGTAAATAATTGTGTACTTACTGGCGAGGAAGATTCCGAGGAGTGAGTATCGACTGAGGAACTTAATCACCATAAGTACCAACACACTGAGGGCCACATACACCACAATCAGTTGGTTCAGTTTGGAGTGGATTGTATCATCATCATTATCAACAACACCATAGCCATCGGTAGCCAGGTTGTCCTTCAGTCCCCCTCCTCCTCCTCCTCCTCCTCCTCCTGCTCCTCCTCCTTCATCGTCATCGTCGTCGTCTTCTTCGTCCTCGTTTTCTGGTTCCCAAGGGGCGTAACTGGAGGAGGAGGGGACACGTAGGCTGCACACCCGACCCAGGGGGGAGCCCAACATGTGGTGCTGGAGAGGAAGATGACACAGACAATGGTTAGTTCAAATATTTGTTTTGTTTTGTTTTTATTTATGCCTAGTGATTATGATTAATACCAAAGTCAATAATAATTAAGGCCCCATGCAGTGATCGTGTATGAAAATTGTAGGCTTCAGTGATCGTGTATGAAAATTGTAGGCTTCAGTGATCGTGTATGAATATTGTAGGCTTTTTATTCCTCCTGACTATGCCTCGAAACAAGCTCCTTTAAATGTTAACTAGTGTTTCATGGTAATGTTTGAAGGACTTTCTACCCTCCAATTTTCTGACTAAAACACTGAGTCCCTTAACAATAATGAAGTGGGTGAACATAGGCATCATACCCTACCAGGACCTAACCTAACCTAACCTAACCTAACCTAACCTAACCTAACATATTCCTTCTGTTGTATTAAGTCTAATTTAATCTATCATAACGAGACCTAACCACAAGAAAACTAACACATTTGGTAGGCCGGTGGTATTGGAAGTGATAGACAGACAGACAGACAGATAGACAGGGTGAGTGACAGGACAAGATGAGGGCACGGGAAGGGGGAAAAGGATGGGGGTGGGGGGGAGACGTAAGGTGGTATGGATATATGACAAGGGAGGATGGGAGTGGGGGAAAAGGAAGAGAAATAGGCAAAAGGGTGGATGGGAGTGGGAGAAGGAAAAAAAATAGTAGACAAGAAATAATTAAGTGGTAGTAGTGGCAAACATATATCGGAAAAATAAACCACTCACTCTGGTACAAAAAAAAAAAAATAATAATAATAATAATAATAATAAAAAAATCAATATACTGGGGATGTCAGTGGTGAGGAAATGCAGTGCCCCCCCCCTGCCCCCCCCCAAAAAAAAATATATATATATATTGCATAACGATTTACTGGAGGAAGTGATACAGTCCTGTCTCTTTAAAGGGGGTGTGGGAATAGGGGACAGGCTTGAGGGGGTGCGGGGGGGTGCGGGGGGGTTAGGGGGGTGCGGGAGTAAGGGAACCCACCTTGATGTCACACTGGGGTAGCCTGGTGAGAGTGGGTGTAGTGTGTGCCGCCCACTCACTCACCAATTCACTCACCAGTCGCCCGTGCATCTCACCCTACGACGGATGTGTGTGTGTCTTGGCTCTCTCTCTCTCTCTCTCTCTCTCTCTCTCTCGGGATGAATGTCTATCTATCACGTTTGTTGTCTGTACACGAGAGAGGTTTTACTTCCCTTCGTCACTTGATAGATATTATTAATAAATTATTCTATTAATTGGATACTTTTTTAAATAATCGGATACTTTATTACGCCGTTAATCCGAGAGAAGAATTAAAGACCATGTACTTTATTTAAGGGAAGAGTTTTGGTATTGGTAAATTTGGAGCAACTGAATCCTCCAAACTATTCCAAGCAACAGAACACTATTATTTATTCACTTCTGGTCCTGTTTCCTGGCATACGTTGGAGGAATTAAGGCACTCCAATGTACCAAAAAAGAATGACCACCTTAAGCTGCTAAGAGTCTGAGCCTTCCTTTCGTTTTCTTGTATTTCTTATAATGATGGTCTGAAAACTGTTGTCTATGTTTCAGTCAGCTGTGGAGTCCTCTGGTATACGGAACGGGAGGAACACTATGGGTATGGAGTCACCTGATGCATAAAAGAATAGTGACTTTAACCCACCTGTTGCCAAGGTACGCTAGGCTATGGGACTAGGCTACACGTTATATATCCGTCTGCTGAATACAAGAATGCTGGTTCGATTAGGCTCGGGTTAGTGTATGTGTAATAAATATATATATATATATATTTGTTTGTATCCGTGACTTAATTAAGTAGATACAGTACCGGTTGATGACACGATTTAAGGACCATCTATATATTATTGAATGATTTAACAAACGACAGGTGGGTTGGTTTACGTAGATGGAAAACTCGACTGATTATTGGGAATGTGTGGTCCTTTTGATGGGGAGATATACTGAGTGCATAGATGGGTCGTATGAAGGGGTCACGGTATCAAAGAAGCGGCGATGTTGTTGTTGTTGGTTGTGGTGTTGGTGGTGTTGTAGTTACGGTAACGGCACGGTTTGATTGGGTTTGGTTGTAGCGGTAGCAAATTTGCGTGGTTGCAGCGTGTTGTTGTCTGTGGTTGAATGGGTACTGTGGCTGAGTGTCGTCTTTCGTTGTCGTCGTGTGGTTGTGGTTGTAGTTGTGGCGTAGCGGCGGCGGGTTGTGTTAGAAGCTAGCTGTAGCGCGGTACCGTAGCTGCTTCAGGGTGTGGCACAGAGAGAGAGCAAAAGTGGCACTGAGAGCAAGGGACAGTTTTGTTGTTGTGGTGGTGGTGGCACTCTCTCTTTCTTTCTCTTTCTTTTTCTATCTTTCTCTCCTGGCCATTATACAACAAACAACATCTTCACTAAGACTCTCGCATTTCTCTACTCACACTCTGGCACTGTTCCTATACACACGCCTTGATACACGCATTCCTCCCGCATCTCTAAGCCCCTTGATTGCTGCTGCTGATTCGATCCTCCACGCACACCACCACGGTCATGTCATGCACTTGTTCTCACTATTACCGCATCCTTCTCACTATTACCGCATCCTTCTCACTATTACCGCATCCTTCTCACTATTACCGCATCTTTCTCACTATTACCGCATCTTTCTCACTATTACCGCATCTTTCTCACTATTACCGCATCCTTCTCACTATTACCGCATCCTTCTCACTATTACCGCATCTTCCCACCGGCCAAAAAGTTATCTTATGTATATTATGTTGTTATTAACATTTTACGTCGCAATGAACTTAACCTGACAATCAATCAAGCACTGTTTAGAGTCTGACTGCAACGACGGTAATGATTAAGTTGTCAGTAGGAAGAGTGACTATTAAACAAGAACACATGCATGCTGGTTGATTTGACAGACAGCAAGCAAGCAAACAAACAAAACAAAACAGCGTTGATAATTTTCTCCGGAGCTATATAGGCGTTATTATTAAGTTGACACACAAACAACAACCACCACCACCACCACATGTCCGTCACCACTCACGACGCTGGTGGCTGGCTCCCTCATTCGGCACATTATAATATACCGGTACTACTTGCACACACAAACACACACACACACACACACTGTCTGTCCCACTCCAGCCAACACTCCAGTCATCATGCAGAGGTGCAGCGCGGGAGGTTTCTATCTGATGTCCCTCCCTCTCACGCATCACGGTCCACGCAGCCAGCCACCTCTTATATACACTTGCTTTAAAAAGGGGCTAGGCTAATTCACTTGGGTTACATTGGAGTGCCTTGATTCCTCCAAAGTATGCCAGGAAACACGAGGACTACAGATGAACAACGACGTTGGTGTTCTTCTGTTGCTTGGAATAGTTTGGTTGAATCGTTTGCTCCACAATTTCCAACACTGTACCGGTATATACTTTCCCCCTTAAAGGTCTTCATCTCATATAATATTATACTTTGGTGGACATTTAGCACTACTGTACATATTACTGTATATACTATTCGGATCCTGTTACATATTATTCGGTATTCGGGGCGTCCCATGTAGTTTGTTATACGAATGACAACATCGTCTAGAGTTGATCACAGAAAATAAAAATATAAATAAATATATACCGTATAATTATTATAGCCTGTCAGTCACTCATGTGTTAATTAAAGAGACGAAGGAGGAAGACCCATTGACTAGGCCTATACCACAAGGGGACTAGACTAGGCTACCATACTACACAATTGGGTGAAGACGTACGAGGTGATACATTGGGACCCCTGTAGCCTAGTAACATGCCTAATAATCCCACCACAACAAACAAAACACAAACGTCTCCGAGTTAGGACCACCGTCATTGCACTGTCTCGCCTACTCCTCCTACTCGACCTCCACCACCTACTCCTCCTCCTCCTCCTCCTCCTCCTCCTCTTATGTATTGACTAAAAGACCACCCTGGTGTCGAGTCCCATGCACAGCTAGTGGGGTCTGTCTATGGGATGCTGTTTCTTCTCTTAGTTGTGTACACGTCATTGAATCTCCTCCTCTTCCTCCCATGCAATCAATACGGCATACACCACTCCATCCTTGACTTGTATATACGTCATTGAAACTCGTGAGCAATCAATAGTCTCTGCATTACTCGTTGAACATCATTGACACTCGTAGGCAAACAATCTCTCGTTAATCCTGTACGTCACTGAAACTCGTAGGTAATCAATAGGCACTGCATTAGGCTACTCGTTAATCCCTATACGTCATTGAAACTCGTACGTAAACAATAGGCACTGCATCACTCGTTAACCTTTGAACCTCATTGAAACTCGTAGGCAAACAATAGGTCCTTACACCACTCGTTGACTCCCATACCTCATTGAAACTCGTAGGTAAACAATAGGTCCTTACATCACTCGTTAACCCTTGAACGACCATGCAAATTTGATGTATACACGAGTTTACAGTATACAAGCATATTTCAGTATTAAAATTATTCCTTATCTTCCAATTTGGTTCAGTAATCTATGAACACCTCGAAAAAATAACGAGGAATTTGTATAATATTCCTTCTAATATTTCATTACTGATTATATGTATACTATATTATATTTATCTATTTATTTATTCATTTATCATCATTATATATTTTTTCTTTTTGGTTAATAGTGATTGACCCATTTTCTCTATGGGTGGCAAATGCTTCCTACACATACATACACTTTAATAAAAAAGAAATTCAACCAATAATCTCTTCACATTAATCCTCACACGCTGACCCATATTTATAAAGTATATTATACACGTGACCCTCGCATTAAAGGGGTTATCGTATCGTATCGTATGAACTGGTGGGTTTGTTTTTGAGTGAATACCATTTTTTTTTAATTAGTACCGGTATTTAAATGGCGATAAGCGATCACGAATTTTCTATCTATCACTGATGTTTAAATTATTATGATTCATGAATTTTCAATCTATCACTGATGTTTAAATTATTATGATTCACGAATTTTCTATCTATCACTAATGTTTAAAAATTATTATGATGAAACATGACCGAAGCTGAAAATCTTCGTTTGTATTGACTAGGCCTATCTCTGGTGCGTCGTGACCTCGTAAGATTCTAGGTCAAAATTGATATATTTTGGCCTTGGTAAGACTTGTGTTAATTATTATTATTATTATTATTATTATTATTATTATTATTATTATTATTATTATTATTATTATTATTATTATTATTATTATTATAAAGGTCAGAGATGCGTTGATGAAACCGATAAACAAATACTACAAAAACTTTTGTATCTGTACTTGTAGCAGTTGATTTAGAGAGAGCTATAAATACAAATAATATCATAAAATTTAGAGAGAGAGATACCATAATACCATAATAATACCATATAATACCATATAGCCTAATACCATAAATTTAGAAAGAAAGAAAGAGCTATATATGGTACAAATAATACCATATAATAACAACTAATATCAACACTTTTCATAAGAGCACCATTTTGCTTGTATTTGCATTTATAAAAGCTGATTTAGAGAGAAAGCTACCGTACTGTATTATACGAGGCTAAAAGAGGGAGATGATCTAAATCTAAACCACGGAAATGCCAAAGATACAAGGTTAGGCTAATCAATATATCTTGAGCAAGTTGCCTGCCTCGTCTCGTTCCCAGTAAAATAAGAAAAAAAAATACGCAAACGTAAAACTAGTAGGCCTATCTGGAGTTGAAAAAATCGTAAGTATAGGCCTAGTATTTAAACCAATGAATGACTAAGTCCTTGGCCTATAATTATTGGCAACTGGAACAAGAATACAACATTGTTTTGAGTATAGAACAGTTCAATTATTCCATGCAGACAACAAACAATGCTTTTCCTGTCTGATTTGCAAATCTTGAAAGACTAATCTATAATCATATAACAACTAATTTCGTATTATTTTTCCTCGGAAGCTGTGAATCTCAGTTGGTAGAGTAGCCTAGAGGGAAAATGATATATGTGTGATATATCCCCTTTAACTATCAAAGAGCTGCAAGTGGGACATAAGCAGGGTTTAACCTCCAATAATATAATTTTACAAACTGGAGTAGGCTATCTGATTAGGCTATCCTTTGACACCAAGCGAATTCTACATGGTGGATTAATTAACTGATATATATTCTAAAGGGATGTCCATAAAATATCTTGTGAATTATATTGTATACTACATAAATTAACTTGTGAATTATATTGTAGACTAGATCGTATCTCTATGTAATTAATTATCTATTAGGCTAGATTGTATCTATTTAAATATCTTATATGAATTATATTGTAGGCTAAATCGTATCTCTAGATTTGTGTTCGTAAATAGGAAAACGGATCTCCCACTTATTATCCTCATCTCTGTAGAGAAGTCAATGCACCATAATAAACCCCTTAGGCTACCCACGATTACAGAAGTGCGTGATGGAAAGACTACGATTAGACTACATCTCAAGTTAAAAAGAACCTCTGTGTAAATTTCCGTACACGTCATACATGTATTTCATAAAGGAAGTTCAATATGTCACCAGTTACCAGCACATACCTCTCTTTTTGGTGCAAGAATTCCACGCATGCAGTCACAAGCGAGTGTTATTCTATGTATTTGCAGCCTAGGCACCGGTCGCCTAAAATGTAAACACACAAAAGAATATGCTGACTGAGTTGCCTAGTGTTGTCAGGGCCACCTACCGAGCACAATGCTTGGCCAGTCAGGGAAGTGCTGCCAACTGATTGATTATTAATCCTATTTTTAATTTTAAGCGTCAGGGGACCCGGTGGTCGCAAAACTTTCCCATCCTCACCTTCCCATTTTCACTCTAACGTAACGTAACCAAACCTTACTAACTAATCCTATCTTAATCAACTTTCTTGTAGGTTAGGTTAGGTTAAGTTAAAGTGGAAATGGAAATTGATGGATAAGAAAGGCAAGAAAAGATGTAGGTAAGAGGTATCCATTCAAGGGCAGTAAGATTTTTTGTTGACGAATGCAGTTGCCTTTACCATTATTTATATTAACAAAGTAGTACCGGTAGGCTACATATTTATTGACCTATCCAACCATGTGCAAATAATTTGCTTTTAAGAAGGTCTAGAGACTCTAGAGTGATCTAGACTGTACAAAGAGATACAGAAGACTGCTACAATGAACAATGTCTTCACCCACACATACACACACGCACACACACATACACAGAGAGAGAGAGAGAAAGAGAGAGTTGAATTAAAATTAGTCATTTCTAAAATTCGAGGGTCATGAAGCTAGAGAGATGGTTATGTGTCATCTCAACATACATTGCTATATTTGTTCATTAATCGATGGGAGGAAGCTGTTGGTTATGTGTGTGTGTATATGAGAGAGAGAGAGAGAGAGAGAGAGAGAGAGATTTTACGGAGGCTAGTTGTGGTTTACTGCGGGGTGCTGTAAGCTGCTTTTCTTCAGGTTTAGGCACATCCCAGTTTTAAAGGTGGTATCACACGAGACTTACTTAACACAATAATTATATTCTAGGGCAATCTAATTTTCTATCGTCTCCAGCTTTAGCCTATTAATTGTACTGTAGGCCTACTGTAGTGGTTTGTCTTAATGAATCTCTTGCATTAGGAAGGCAATAAGTTACTAACGTCTGGATGACTAAGTAATGTTCTTTATCAGTTAAATACCGTATATATTTATAAAGAGTTAGCCACGCCATATGTGTGTATCCACAAATGAATTCAAGTAGGCTTTCTAGTACTGGCACACACAATCAAGAAATTCCGTTTTCTCTGACACCTCCCGTTGGCAGCTGCTGGTGCCTGAGAAGAACTGCACCTGCTGGATATAGTCTAAGCTATAATACAAGTGACACCATAACTCACATAATTTTTTTCACTCTGGCAACAACTGTTTTACGTAGAGGTGAAGGTCCGGTGGTTGTGGTGGCGTGTGGCCAAGACAGGGTGGGTCCACACTCCCTCCCCTTACTTTTATTGGACGTGGGGACGGTGGGGTTGCAGAACTCCCAAACTTCAATTTAACTTTTTGTGGTTGTGTGCCTCGGTAAATATTCTAGCATACTAATCTGTGCAGTTACCTTGGTTTCTCTAAAATATTAAGGACACAAAACTATTCCTAACAGCCTAATGAATTACTGTATGCCAAAGCACATTGAAGTCTCCGCTCCCAGTTTCAAACGTTTCTAACAATACATATTAGTTTGCACCATGGAGGTATAATATTATATTATACCCATGGAGATATAATCTATATCATACCTCCATGGTTTACACACATAGCCTACATTCATAAAGTCAGCCTTTGATTGCATTAGAATATAATTTATACATATATATATGTCTCATTTTCAATATTCTATCACCTAACGTTATACTTATACGTACGGTGCCACGTCACATGAGCGCTTTAATTAATGTAGGCTGTAACCAATCAGCGACAACAATTAGCCTTAAATTAATATTATTTTCGTCCACTGGTAATGTGGCTTTATGTAATTCAAGGCTACATCCACTGGCATTACTTAGATACGAGGGTAGCAAGGTAGGGAACCCAGTAAGCAGTCAGGGTGCGTAGTCATTATATTATTTATTATTATGTCAATAGGACGTTCAAATTTTACTAATCAATTATTATTAAGAAAAAATCCTTCATCTAGCATGTTTTACACCCTGATGAGTATATTCAGGAATATGCCGGGCGCCTTTTAATTGGTGGTCACTACGCAAGTACCACCAAGGTCAAGGGAATATACAAGGTCAAGGGAATATACAAGGTCAAGGGAATATCAGTATATTCCTTTGACCTAAAATAACACGCGAGTGGTCCTTACATGGCTGATTACGGCGATTTGTGGTTTTAACTGAGTGACGTCGCAGAGTGGCCCGTGTGTCCGGCTGGCGGCGACACGGAAACGACAGGCAAGCCACCGTGAGACCACATGTGGTCCGAGTGTCTGGGGCATAAACTTCAATCGCTTCCAAGCGTGGCTGTGATCAGTGTTTCCTCGCCACAGATACCGACACACTCACTCGTGTGTTCGGGTTCGCTTCTAAACAATGTGAAGTAAAGCCACTTTCCCGCTCCTGTATGTGGTTGTTGTGTGGCGACCACAAAGCGCCATGTGTCCCGGGGCTAGAATCGCTTAGATACCAAACATCAACATGATCACAGAAGCTTGTCTTCACCTAGGGACTGTCCCATAATTAGATCATACCGAAGGCCGCACTATAAATATGGCTTCATTTATCATGTATATATTAGCCATATAACGTAAAAATGATATTCAATTGGCAATGAGTAGAATTTTTATGAGTGAGAACGTTGATTAAATTAAAGGTATGAATTTAAGATATAGTTGAGACCATAGATAGTTGTTATGATGGCGTCTGCTGCTTCCCTTCAGTCTCCGGACGAAGGTGAATATATATATTAATACATATTAACTCGTGTGTTCTTGAGGCTTATAAAGTTTATGTAGACACTATCCTTATCACTGTGGGAGAATCAAATGTCAAACTATCTCCAGTGACGTATGTGACCATATTTAATTACACGGTTCCCCTATGGTGCCTTATAGTATAATAATTATGTAATAAATCAGAATTGCATAATGATATCACATGTTCTGAGTGTGGGTATGATGGTGTGTGTGTGTGTGTGGAGAATACTTAAATAAAGAATTGCTGAGTTAAGAGTGGAGAGATAAGTTGATGTGACTGAGATAAGACCAGTCGCAATCCACATCACACGTAGGTTAGTCATATAATTATAGAAGTCACGTTTTTGCTCCATATTGTTTATTTTCTCATGTAGTTAGCTGTCCAATTAATTAAGCTTTTGTGATCAGTATTTCCCTCTATGTGGTATTTATTATGTCGGGTAGGGTATAGTTAGGAGTTATGGGTTTGGTCAATGTAAGTTAGTTTGTCTGGATTCTCTTTTAGTCATTCTGTATTGACTAAACTGTAAAATTTTCTCTTTTACAAGTGTTTCCTACAGATTAGTCATTACAAATAAATTATAACTTTACTGTCTTTAGGTTTGTTCAATACTTTATGTTTTTCATACATGTTCTTGGTAGTTCCTTTCAGTTTTGAACATAACCAATATGGTTAGGAGGAATCGTAACATTTAATTTATCCTGACTCCACCAAACCAGACCCAACCTAACCTATACAGCCTCCACCTTAACCCATGGCAGTAAGGTCCTTATCCAAGAACATTCGTGGTGTTGATAATGGAGTGGTACCAATACAATGGTTCTGTTATTTGTCTATGGGGTCGTCATACGTCATACCAGTACCTCGCCATCGTATACGCCAGTGGTTTTCAAACTGTGTTCCGTGGAATCCCAGGTTTCCGTAAAGGCCTTGCAAGGGTTTCGTGTTAAGCATATATATATATACAGTGTATATATTTAGATATATGTGATGGAAATCTAGTTTTATTTATGTATAAATTTTACCAATAACCCCTAAAGACCGCAATTCATCGCCAATACCGCAAATACCAACAGAAACAGAGCTAAACTACACTTTTATATACATGTAATTACATATGTGTGTGTGTGTCGAGGGGGTCCCACCTATATGAGGTGAGGAGATCCTAGGGGATTCCACCTAGTATCAGCAAAAGTAAAAGAGTTCAGATACCGGTAGTTGGAAAAGTTAGAGAACCACTTGTATACGCCATGAATGTTGTTGAATATGGCACTTACTTGTACTTCTCACCAGAACTTTGACAAGAATGATGACATAAAGCTTGGTTTTTGTTTGAATGGTAACTTGTTCAAAGGAAATAGGCCTATATAGCCTTCAGGCACACATAAAATACTATTGCAATCTTGACAATGTAAGAATTATAATGTGCTGATGAATGTGCACTTGCAACACACCCCAGAAACATTTTAACATGCCTTAATGATGTTTTCTCTCCTTTGTATATACCAGTACACATCTTGACTATTACATTCCTATCACCAAGCAAGCATGGGTAGGATTTTCTGGCTGTATAGTCCCTTAAGTAGAGGGTCCTGCAGTTGACCATGAATTTTTATGTACTGTATAGTAGTGAACATTTCTGATTTGTCAGTTTGTAATTTTATCATCTTTATCAAGGTAATTTAACTGTGATGATTTGTAGTTAGGTTTAAAAGAGTGTCTTTTATGAATTTTGCTGCACCATAGTTAAATACATGAATGAATACGGTACACTATTTCTAGGAGGTAGGCTATAAAAAATCAGTAAAGTAGCTACAGATACTTGGAATATTATCAGCATCAAACTCTTTGCAGAGCCATTACCATTTGAAATGCTTTCATCAAGAAAGAGAAGTCATGCTGAGTCGGTTGCAGCAGAAGTGGCAGCAGAAGTGGCAGAAGAGAGACAGTACTTTCTCCCCCCTGTCGCACCACCATTGAAGAAACCGGTAAGTCTGTCATCAAACTAGGCTATGTTGGGTCAGGCCAAGATTTTGTCTGTCCATCCATCAAGAGGTTGTCTGAACCTATTTTGCTAGTATGGCAATCATTATTATAAATTATAAATGTATACAGTACTATATTTCTTGTCTAATGTCTATGCAGATTATAAAATATACTATACTTGATGTTTCATCTCTCTCCAAAAGATGGGAGTATCTTATGTGAGTATTTAGACAAACTGTACTGTAAATTCTAAGCATTAATGTGGTGTGTGAAATATTGGGCCATATTCAAGATCGTTTGTGGTGCATACGATAGCATGGTACCGGTACAATGGCTCCATAGCAATACAATAGAGCCGTTGTACAGTACCACACCATCATATAGTCCACAAATGTTCTCGCATACGGGTCACTTTGTAGCGGCAACCTACATGACATTGTATACCATTGAACATATTCCAGGTTGGATATAAGAAGTTCATATGCAATGTCATAAATATGTATGTAATAGAACACCACGAGAATAAACAAAACCAACAAACAAATAAAGTCAACCGTTATTGCCACCCAATGACCACCACGTGTGTTCACTACCTTGTAACTAACAGTTACAAATTTGTAACTATTAGTTACAAGGTAGTGAACACACGTGGTGGTCACTGGATGGCAATAACGGTTGGCTTTATTTGTTGGTTGCCGCTACAACTTGTACCATTTTAATGTTATTGCACTGTAGGTATGGTTTCTAGAATGTTACTACTATACTGTACTGCAATTGCATCACATTTATCAGTAACAATTGCATTTTATTCACTGAAAACTGTATACTGAATTTATTTATTTTGCACACTGAAGCATCACAAAAGCAAGCTGTTTCAACACCTGACCATCTAATAAAGGTGTTCTTTTATTAACTGATGGCCCAAACCAATAATATATGTACAGCAATGGAAAGTTTTATAACCTATATTTGTATTATGTACCCATTGTTCAGTCACTTAGGATTCAAGCATCATTCAGTGTTTAGATTTAGTTATTGTTGGATTTAGTTGACTTAGCTGGTGTTCTGGGTTGAAATTGTTATATCACTTGCATTATTATGCACCTTGTTGCTGGGTAAATAGAACCATACCTTATCATAGCTACTAATTGAGGTGATAGTTCAGGTGAATGGTTGATAAAAAGACAGACAGATAGGCTTAGTGTATGTAGATGATGTTGTTAGGGAAGGGTTATACAATAGATGACATAAATATTAGCCACATTATCTCATAAAACAGAATTAATTCAGTTCAGATTAAGTGGGATTTAGTAATATCTAAAATGAATACTGTACTTAATGTTTATATGAAAACAATGTTTGATAAAATGTGTATTGTACTGTATGTATTTTGAGTTTCTTCCATATTATGTGAAATATAGTACAAGAAAACTTCATTTTACAGTACTGTATACTGACTATAGTAACACATATACTGTACTGTTATATCACAACTTTCTCATTTTATATTGATGAACTTTACTGTAATGTATAAGGGCTTGTAATATACTGCATAATATATGCTTAACTATACTGGTATAGACATTTCTTGCTAATTCTCCACAAAATATTTTTGGGGTGCAGTTACAGAAGGGTAAATAGAAAATGGAAATTCTGATGTACCAATATACAGGACACCAGTATCATTACTGGACAGTTGTTTATAGAGCATTTGATTTTTAGTTTAAGGGACAATTTGTAGGCAAAGCAATTTATTAGTTCAGAGGTTAGTGGCTAGTTTACAGTACAGTATGTCCAGTTGTTTTTAGACAAGGATTGTTATCAGCTGAGATAAACCAACAAGGTCAATGACATACTCGTATACTGCTTACGCATTATGGTGTGTGTCTAGTCTTTAGGTTATTTCTGAGTCTCAAGCCTAGAGGTTTTCATTTTTTACATCAGAACAGTACTTGTACAGCATTGCTTTAGAACGGTGGGTGAATTGTTTGATGTAGTTGGCTGATGACTCATTTCTTAACACAGTCCAGCCCAAGAGTAACTAGTGCTGTACTGTGCTGTAGCTACATATGTGAAGAAAGTAGTATTTCACCTGTCACGTCTTCAATTTCTACAATATCCACAGTATAGTACATATACAATGAGAAGATTTTCAGCAGATTTACTTGGAAAAAAATTGGATTGCCCACAATTGTCTTATTATAATTTGTTTATTTTTCTTTTTGAGAAGTCAACTGATATGATTTGGCAGTTGTTTATGGTATTTTAACTTGGTTGAAGATAGCAAGTTGCTGTACGGTACCTGATTAGATATAGGCAAATAATTGTGCTGACTTGGTAAAGTTTTACTACAGCTTATTTCCTTGCCTCCAGGGGTGTCTCACAGAAGGGCAATAGAGGGCAAGTTACCTTGCTTTGGAAATTTCATGTTGATACCCCAGTAGTGATGTAGTGGCAACTAAAGTACCCAATATACTGTATACGGTCGTGGCTCCCAAAATCATGGCACATGACACATGACACCTCTGTCAGACAAATACCTCTGTAGTTGGCATTGTTCATTAGACTCTCTTCCTTTATCATATAGGCTACCCTCAAGTCTGCTGCATAGAACACCTTATCTGACATAACACTCACTGCATTGTGTCATGGTTTTATCAGTATCTTATATTGGGTGTTCATTTACTTCATACTTTGTGGTCCAGCTGAACTTTAGTGGTATGTAAAATAGGGAGTTCCATAAGCAGATTACTTGTAGATAAGAGAGTCTTTACTATCACGTGATACTTTTTTAGATTAAACTTTTGTTTGTTTGATCTTGTGTTGTTTTGTGTGCAACATTTTGCAATTCTAAGTCTGTCTATTAAGAATGATCAATTTTAGTTTCACTGTACTGTAATGTGAAGTATAAGTAAAATAGTACTGGCTTTGAAGTAGTTTCCTCAAGAGCAAATAAAAGAGAATGATGTAGGTACTGCATTGTATTTAAAAGTTGTAAATTAATACATTTCTTGAAGGAAATGCATATTGAGACTAGCAGGCAACCTTTATGTATATGAATGAGCATATTCCAGGTTAGCTAAAATACTTTATATGCAATGTAAAACCTTAAGAAATAAATACACTAGACTAGATGAGATCAACACAAACTTATTTGTCATCACTACATCGTAACTACACCTTAAAAATGGTGAATACTGTATATATTTTAGTTAACTTGGAAGCTAACCTGGAATATGCTCATTCATATACATAAAGGTTGCTTGCTACAAGACTACAATAATGAATTGCCAGTGAAGGTTTCTTCCCTGATTTTCTTTCAATATTCAATACAATATGTCTACTTACAATACTGTATATGTAATGTTAAACCCAAAGAAAGAAGTTTCCTTATACAGCTAGATGAGTTATATAATAATTAGTGATATAAGCTTTTGACCTCGATGGAGATAAAGATGGCTTTCTAAGGTGGAGATCGTACCTTGATGATTAGTGAGTTGGTTTGGGAGGTGAAGGTTGGAAAGTAGGCAAAAGAGGGGAGTTGTAGCAAAAATTTAAAAGAATGAAGGAGAGGAAGGAAGTGGGACAGTGTGTAAAATGGTGTAATGGAGAGGAATTAAAGGGGAGGGGGTAAATTAGGGAGGGAAGGAATGAGTTACAGTAGTGAGGGAGGAGAGAGTGAGGGGTCATGAAACTAGGTACTGAGTAGTGCAAGAGGATGAGAATGAGGGGTGTGGTGGTAAAATAAGAAAGGGAGGCATCTCCTCTCCTTGACCTTTAAAGGTTTTTAGAGTCTGGTGTGTATATTTATAACATTACTGTACATAGGTTTGTGTAATATCTTATACTGTATGAACAGCATGATGTAATTGTGTATGGTTAACAGGTTATGAGAAAATGGCAGAATGCCTGACAGTTCATTGAATAACATTATTATGTTGTGAATTTGCTCATCTGAGTTACGCAGGTGCTGCATACGCTAAATTAATTCACACTCACATTTAGGTACTAAACTAATTTTTGAGCAGAAGATGGTCTCAAATTAGAAGGGAAAGCGAAAGAAAAATCAAGTCGGTTTCTTTGAGTCCCCTGATATCATAGTGGTACCGGGTATGCCATACAGAATAACAGACATACTGTACCATAATTATAAGTTATATACTGTACTTGTACTTGTAGTACAGTACTGTATTTATGGTTAAAAGTACAATGTGGATTGATTCCTGTTGGCCTTGACCTTTTATAATCATTATTTTAAGGTTACTTTTAGACTAAGTCTTATGTGTGTTTGTGTGTGTGGATCTATACATGTAAATGTGCACATACATGCACATTTTAATGTGAAATAAGCATTCTTGTTGACCTTGACATCTGGATGTTACATATTGAACTTTAAACTGTGGTGTGGGTGTATTTGAACTTATCTATGGTGGTTAATGCCACATAGTGGAAGCCTATCAGTGCTGTGTAAGGCCTGGTTGAGTGTGGTGTGTTGTCTCATATGGTCCACTACTTGTGATAAATCTCCCCTCCCCTACTCTCTCCTCTCTCATCAACTGTATTGGTGTAGCTGTATGTATTGTTTGGTTTTCTTGTATTCCTACAATGATAGAGAAATTTCATATTAAATTTTTTTCATCGTATTAGCGTTAATGTTTTTGTTAGTGTTGTAATAATAGCACATGCAATAGACATATCTAGCTTCCATTGCATCAATGAAGTTGTGGACTTCCTTTTACTATTATGACACTTTAATATTTGTAAAATTTTAATCACAAGTACTGTAGTGGGAGAATTGGATCATAAAGTTACTTTGGCACAAATCCAAATAAAGCCTTACCATTTGAAGTGCCCCTACTATTATGTTGTCATGGGCTCACAGACAGGTCAGACGGAGGTGTCAGCCCATGTCAGCATGAAGCGTGCCCACCACCAGGCCTTCCCCACCACGCCTCGTATAGGGGTATGCTGACTTAAGGCCCTTTATAAGTTATTCTCGGTTGTTCCTTCCTTTTCTTTCCACACACTGTCTAGTTCATGGCCGGCCGCATCTTTGGATTGTTGGTTTACTCTTCGTTTTGCTTCATTTTACGGGTGTTACCTTCTTTCTTTTGTACTTTCACTCCAATCCTTTACTCTCTTTTTCTTCCTTTTTCTGTTTTATATTTTTTTCATTAGTGACTTTCTTTTACTTACCAGCTTTGCTTTGGATATATACATTATGCCTGACATCCTTTCTTGTTGCCTGTGTATTCTTGCTCCTTACTCTCTTGTCTATTTCCACTTGTCTGTTCATTTGCTTTCACATCTCACAATTTTCTCTCTAGCATTTTTTATGGCTTTTATTTCTTTTCTTTATTTCTTCCTTATCTCTCGTTC
This sequence comes from Petrolisthes manimaculis, assembly GCA_034508575.1. Lineage (NCBI taxonomy): Eukaryota > Metazoa > Arthropoda > Malacostraca > Decapoda > Porcellanidae > Petrolisthes > Petrolisthes manimaculis. Next base: position 23,632 of record JAWZYT010005252.1, read on the forward strand.
ATCAACTATGTTCCTCTCCTTCATTTTTATTCTCTCTTTACCCCACTCTCTCACTCTCCTCTAGACACATACTTCTTCCCTCTCTCACTCATGTCTTGTACCAGTGGCAGGTTGTGTGATACTGTAATACATTGCTTGTTTTATATGTGGTGTGTGTGACATGCCATAGTAATAGTGGGTAATATTTCCAGGCTTCCAATACAATTGAAGTCAAGTTAATCTATGCTTCAGGAATCCTCTTCATATGATGGTTCTCTCTCTGCTTTTTTATATTAATTCCTCAACCTCGGGAATGTAAACTTGTATGTATTGTAGCAGGCAACCTTTATGTATATAGTCACATGATCATATTCCAGGTTAGCTATAAACTATCAGTAGTGTATGTAAAAATTATGTTTTGTAATCTGTTTATTAGGAAGACACAGTAGCTTAACTTGACATCATGGAACTTAACAATCAGGTATTTGGTGTGCAAGTTAACATTTGTGTATCACTCTAACATTATGTAGAAATTGATCAAAGAAAGTTGTGTGCTGTGAAATCCTATAGTATGGTATTGTACAACCATAGGTTATTGTGATTCAAAGTGAGAAGCATGTGAAGTACAGTATGATATTTTTGGTGTTTTATACTGTAGTGCATTTTATTGGAACTGGCTATTGTAATGTACACACAATAGTTATATTCTCCTACTGTATCAATTATTAGAGGTGTCACATGTGTACATATTAGGCTATATTATCACAATATCGGTTTCATGAGTTGGTGACTGTTTATTGGCAATTGAAAGTTGAATATTTGGGAAATGTTTTGACTGAAGATTTTTTGTATCTGAGTAGACTAAAAGAAATGATCATATTCCAGAACAGGGTATTTTGGGTTAGAGGTAGCTAAGCCAAAAGAGTGAATTCTGATAACAATTTGTTAATGAAAAAGCCTCATTTGCACCTGTAGATCCTACAGATAATATGCACAGTATTAAATGGTGGAATTAAGCTTAGATAAATGAAACTTGGGTCACTCTTCATTATTCATAGAAGATAAGTTAATATGTTTTAAATTTCTTATATCCTACACTGTATATTGTTTTACATCTTTAATGATGTAATGCTTTCATCATACTGTATATATATATTTCTTTGCAGTGATTTCCTTCTGTTTCCTCAAGTTACTACTAGCCTTTGATTTCTGAAGCAGCAGCAAAATGCCACCAATCAGAGCTCCTCATCAAGTTAATTTTATTGTGCCTGTCACTCCACTGTCAGCTTTATATTATTGTTTGTCTTACTTCTACAGCATATTTTGCTCTATTCAAGTACTGTATGCAATATGTTATGGGATAATGCTACTGTAGGTATCCCAAGAGGAAAGGGCAAAAAATATAATTAAGACATAAAAATCTAAGTACTAAACATATACAGTACCAGTATCAACAATTGTATAATTTTCAGTGTGAGTCAAAGTACTAATTGGTGACTTCCCTCCTGCATATTACTTTTAGTACTGTGTTGTCATAGAACACTTTAGCCTTTGCCACCACCTGACATACATAATTTTGTTATCGTACTGTTGATAACCTTAGCCTTAGTATATAAATTTAAAGAATCTTATTAAATAATGCTCTTTCTTCCTGGGATGACCTGTGTTTGTGAAGTGTATGAGTAGCTTGGATATTTCAGGGCTCTTCTCCTGAATAGAACATTTGACGATTCATTTATTTACTGTTTGCTTTCATTTCCGTAGGATAAAGTGCAATATTTGTCGAGGGAATATTTGTCCACAATGGAGAAGAATATGGTAAGCCACCCCTGCCCTGCCTGACTGGCCTTGTCCTGCTTCCTGCCTGCACCTTCCGCAGAGTGTTCCAGGCTTCCCTTTAGCTTATTCAGGTTTTATATTTCAAGTATAAATGGTGCAGTACATAACTAATTTTCAGGGTGACACTTCGTATATTTTTCAGTAGAAATTATCAGTATTTTATATCAACAATACTGTACATTTTTAGGGTTCAGTTATTTTTTAATGTTTTCAGTCTTTTTTTTAGTAATTGACACCAGGGGCTATTTGACACTCAAGTTTTCTGTATAGTTGTGTTTGACCAGTATTCCATAACAAAATATCCTCTCCCCAAAAAACTCAATTTGGACTAAGTTGTGTGACACCTTTGTGATACAAGTGACTATGCATTTGCTCTTTTGAAGAAACTCCTAGTTTGAAGTTTAGTAGTAGTAGTAGTACTGTCATAGTAAAAAAGTAAGAGCGTAGTGTTTTGATAGAGAGATGCTGGATTAAGGGGATAAATGAATGAAGTCATTGATGAATCGCAAAGCTTTTACTTCGGTGGCATGAGAGTGGCATTCAGTGCAAAGGATGAAATGAAAGTGATCATTTGTCATTATAATTGTCCTGTTCATTGTGGTGGAAGTAATTTCACATCTACATCAAGACAAAGTTGATTTGTGCTGTTGTTTAGTGTTACTTGCTCCCACTCACTCCTATCTTCTACTAATGCAGGTACTCATGTGCCATTACTGGATTTCCATACTAAGAACCATTGCGTGTTCTTCAATAATAGTTTGGCATTTGTGTCTGGCTAATGATGAGGAATAAAAGCTTAAGTGTTCAGTGTATGTGTAATGTGTGGCACTAATCGTTTTGCATATACAATTCTGTATTCAGTTCTTATTATATTTACAGGCTCTCAAAATTTATTCGGCTCCCCATGCTCTGATACTTAAACAGAGATCACTGTTACAGAATTAGTCAATATGGACAGTACTTGGTTAAGAACACCTCATGTGGCATGACATAATGGATCGTGCTGTAAGGGTGCCGTAAAAATATTGAGAGCCCGTATGTTTAAGATATTCAGGTTGTTTTTTATATAATACTATTCCAAGTAGTACCATATACCTGAAACAAATCTTGTTCATTGGATCACTTTTAGGTATGTAGTATTGTATCACTGTACCTTTAAAAACAGTGGTTCAAAGTCTGGTCCTCTTGCTTTGGGTATATTTAAGTTTCTTTTTTGTCAGTTAAGTACAGTGTGGTGACTCATAAATGAACAAGCTTACATTATATTTTGATAATGGAACTGTGTCATGAATGCAATTACAGAATTGTAAAAGAAGTGTATATGGGTAATACAGATCTTCATGGTGATTTAATGACTGAAGTATAAAGTGAACTGTATGATAATTGGATAATATGGATACTGAACTATATGGAGATTGTGGAGACTGAAATAGCTCATGGAAAAGGAAGCTGCTAATGTGAACCTAACCCTTGTACAAGCACACATATATATCTAGAGTGTCAGTGATTTGATTTTGTTATAGGAAAATTAATAATAAGAAATTAGTGATTCTTAAACGTGAAGCAAAAAGAAAATACAGGACTGGAAGTTTGTAGGGCTATTATTAATTCAACATGTACAGAAGCCATCTATAGTGTTGAGGTACTATGTTTCCTGGCTCTGTAACCCTTACTAAAAATGCTTAGCGGCCAGAGTAATAATCTCTCACAATTTGGACCACATTTATTCAGTACAGTAGTTTACTTGTTAATTGTTAGCACATTGTCCAGTTGAGTAGATTTTTTTTCTTTGGTAGTATTGGAGATGTATTTACAAGCCAATTCTACTAGACTATTATATGCTTAGTTATAAATGAGAAAAACAGTTCCCCATTGGGGTTAGTTGATCATAAATGTCCACTCAAGTGTGTGTACTGTAGTTGTAAAGCAATATGCACTATATACCGTATCATTATGAAAGCATGTGTCACATATATTGGTACTGGAATACTGTATGTGAGTTGTATTATCTAAAAATATTTAATAATATATTTTTCTCATACTCTGTAGTTACAAAGAAAACAAAAGTTTTGAAGTGAAAATTACTACTGTACTTGGGTATTCTAAAGCAATGCAGTGAAAATTTAGAAAATGTAAAACTTGTATCAATATTGGATCCCTTCCTAATTAAAGTATCCTCATTTTCTTGGGATGAAATAAATGGTCCTAACTTTTGCCCCCAGACCATCTGTAAACCAGCCCCTTTCACCAATGATGAGGAGGCGGTGCGTGAACGTGATGCCTGTGACTACAGTAATAAGATTACCCTGGACATGGCCCGGGCTGGCACTGCCCCAAGGCCCATTAGAGTCTATGCTGACGGCATCTATGACCTCTTCCACCAAGGTCATGCCAGGCAGCTCATGCAGGCCAAGAACCTCTTCCCTAATGTTTATCTTCTGGTTGGTGGTAAGTGTTATTAATGTTATCCACCTTTTGGTTATTATGATTAGAAATATATTTAATTTACTTGTTTCTTTTTATTTGGCAAAAGGTTGCATTACTTATTATTGTATGGACGAATTGCTTATAGACATTATTCAGTGATTCCTTTTGTTGGCAAGAGGAATTATATGAGTGTAATTTCTTTGCAGCCAAATGGAAATGGTGCTGAGCCATCTTCTAAAGAATCTAAGTTTTTGTAAAACCTCTCATTTATAACATTAATGATACTGCTATTGATATTACATTTTGTTGGAAATAACTTCTCTTAACCATTAATAGCAGTTTATCCTGTAATGTAGAAAGGAGAGGTCAGTTTCTTTATGACCATGCCATTAATGATTATGGCATATGGCAATAGAATAAGTAGCTAGTTAATTCATATTGTCTCCTGTTTTCTGTTGTGCAGTGAACAGTGACTCTATGACTCACCGAAGGAAAGGAAGGACTGTGATGACAGAAGATGAGCGGTATGAGGCGGTGCGTCATTGTCGTTATGTTGATGAGGTTGTGCCCGATGCTCCTTGGGAACTAGAGGATGATTTTCTTGAAGCCCACAAAGTTAGTATGGTTAGCTTGTCATGGACATTGTTAAAAATGTTCAAAGATGACTTTAAGAACATAAACTGCAACTTGTTTCCCTACCCATTAATATATTTGTGACTTATATTGGCACATAAGATTTATACCATTAATGCTGCTCATCCCTTCCTATTTTATTCAGATTGACTTTGTAGCACACGATGACATTCCGTACACAACTGGGAGTGCGACAGATGTGTATGCGCACATCAAGGAGCGGGGTATGTTTGTGTCAACGGAGCGCACTGAGGGAGTGTCAACCAGTGACGTTGTGTCACGCATTGTCAAGGACTATGATGTTTACGTCCGCCGCAACCTGGCTCGTGGCTACAGTGCCAAGGAACTTAATGTTTCCTATATCAATGTGAGTTTCATTTAACAGTGTGTTAACTTTATCAGTGTGTATACTATGTGTTAAATTTCCTATCTGAATATGAGTTGTTGCCTCAGTAAGATTATTTCAATCTGGTATTAGGCATCACTGCATAGATATTATCATGAAACTAATAAATACAGGTGTACAATGACAGTAATGTTGCCATTCCGCATCTAAAAAAATTACTGTAATGTAACCTTGTTTTGTGGATGGCCAAGGTTACATATGTTATTCATATGCAGTGTTGTTATATGTCATTTTCCCCATAGGAAAAGAAATACCGGCTACAGAACAAGATTGATGACCTCAAAAAGAAAGGGAAGGAGATGATGGAAGACATAGAGGGGAAGCGGACAGATCTCATTCAGAAGTGGGAGGAGAAGAGTCGGGACTTCATTGATGCTTTCCTGATGCTCTTTGGGCGTGATGGCCGATTGACACAGTACTTGTCAGAGAAGAAAGATTCTGTCATGATGGCTCTTTCCCCACCTTCTTCACCCAAACTAGGTTCTCATTCGTCGTCAGAGGATTGTAATAGGTAAGGTTATATGTGTAGTCATATTTTGTCATATACATTGTGTCCAGCTAATCATCTTTGTGTCTTGACTGATCCTCTGACTGAATTATGATAGACATAACTGTGAGATCTTGGTCTGTGTGATTTTAAGGCATTTATTTTTGCTTAGACAATTATTCCACTGCTCATAACTCAATATGAACTATAAGTCTTATCTTTCTTCCATCTGTGTTAGTGAATGCATTGTGTACATGAGAGTTTGTCCTTACTATCCCTGTGCATTGTACTGTAAATATGTGTGTGTACTTTTGAGCCTAATTATACATAATGCATTCCGACAGTCCCCCAGCGAAGACCTCCAAGTTTGACTTCTCAAGCCGACCAGGTGCCTCTCTGGTTGACGACGACTACTCTGATGATGAGGAGCCTGGTAGTATCTGAGGCTAGCTGCTCCCCCATCCTTCCTTTACTATCCTACCCGGCACTTTCACTTCACCATGGGCTGCTTTGTCTTCAGTTTGTATGATTCCAGTTTCTCCACATCAAACTCTACACTTCAATTCAAGATTTATTAAATACTAGTATTCACAAAGATTATATCAGCCTCCTATTCCCACTTCTACTTCATGATAAAGTTTGCACTTCAGTGGGTACATTTCTTGAAACTATTCTTTGAAATTTATGGAATGCTCCACTTGCAGATGAACACTTCCTCACTCTCCATGTCAAGATCTTCAAACTTTACTTTTACTTCACAGTTTGAACTTCACTTCTCATCACTTTAAGATTTGTATAAAACTTCACTCTTCACCCTAAGATTCTCTTCTTCATTCTCCTTCTAGGCCTATGCAACACTTCAGTATCTGTGTAACATTTCATTCCACACCAAGTGATTGTGTCTTCCATGGTTTTTGTAACACTCTTCTTCAACAGGTACACTTGTCCATTCCCTCCACTTCAAGACTTTATACCCTTTAATCAGAAAAGTTACACTTCATTTCTCACCATGTGTTGTATATCACAACTCAAAATATTAATTATAGATATGGACTTTCCTCTCTATTCCAAATATTTTCAACACTTTTTTCCCCTTGAGATTCCTACAGTTTATCACTCGATCCCCTTTGAGATTTTACACACTCGTCTTTCATGTGATGTTCTAGTGTCTACATTGTCCATGTAGAAAATTTTTGACCAACATATAAGCACTACTACTAGTTTGTATATATGGTAGTTGTTGCTTCACTCATACAGTAATGCACCAGCCATTGTACTATGTATTTTGTTTTCAACAATACACTGATAAAGGTTTAATATAGGCTATATAAACTATTCATAGTTCATTCATTCTTGTTAGTAGTAATGAATGTTACGGCAGCACATACATACAGTAGTCTTATCCAGAGCACTGGGCAAATTATACGTAAATATCAATCAAAATCAGTTTGTTTAACATGGATGCAACACTTGCAGTTTATGTATGACAGTTACTCACAATATTGTTATTTTTACACACAATTTTGACAGTTTATCGTGTTACCAAAAACCAAAGTTATTTTTCTGCATTGGTGTTAGGAATTCATCTTTAGCTAGATCTCAACAGCCAAAGAATATCCACTATGAGAGGCATTTTTATAACTAGCCAAAGTTTATGAGTTGAGTGGTGATGTGTTAGAGAAGGAGAAAACCTTCGAATAATACAACTAGGTTCCTGATGATATTACAAGAATTTGAGAAGATCCTTCCCTTATACTGTATTATATTATTTATGAGATTTATTCTATAGGTGAAGTCATCAGTTGAAGAAAACTTCCTAAATTTTATATTTTATTACAGGGGCAGGTCAGTACTTGTATACACATGAAATTCCTCATTTTGTAATAATACAAATGGATAAAGCAAGAAAAGGAATATATCACTGTTAGTCCCAACAATTTATATTATAGTAAACTTTATCTCATTACATTTATGTGTTTCTTACTTCCCACATTAATCTTCTTGTTTGTGTATTGTACTATTGTCTTCCTCCTCACAGATTTATATACACACCAACTTGAAGAAGGGCATTACAGTACCGTACTGTACAAGTTTGGCTCGGTCTAGTAATGATAAATTGTAAGTGTAAATGTGTGTGCACACATATGTACAGTATATCCACATCCATGCCGACTGTGTAATACTACAGTAAAAGTCCGTTAATCCGACCGCGGATACTCCGAAAATCCCAATAGTCCAAATTTTTTAAAGTGGTAATAAAAATTTCAATTTTGGTGCCCGAGTGGCCTATGTGGAGATTTTCTGGGTGTATCGTCACATATTATGCCTACGTGATTCTCGTACAGCTGGGCCACCCACACTCTCCCACCTATTAGGCGTACCTATGCGCAAATTAATATTAAGTGGAAGTGATTTTTCAAAGAAAATTACCAAAGTTAATTAATACAAACTAAGGAATGAAAATTCAATGAGTTTTAGTGATAACTGAAATTTCCAGTCCACTGTCACTCATGCTGGCTTGATACACTCGTGATAAGCCTAACCCCTTTATAGTGAACAACTTCTCAATACGGGCATTTTTCATACTTTTAACGCTTATCCCGGTACAGACATTTGATATAGTGAAAAGTGTAAGTGATTGTATGAGAAAATTACAAAGAATAATCAATATAAACTAAGGAAATGTGATTGTATGAGTAGAAACTCATGAATTATTGGTGATAACTGAACTTGTCAACTCGTTTAGAATTATTTTTAGTCACTAGCTGTGTATGAGAACCAGAGATATGAGTGAAAGCACACGTAGTTTTGAAAGCGGGTGTGCAAGCAGACAGTCAGTCATACGCATCAAATTTAAGCCCTTGGATATCTCGGATCTTCTAATAATTCATCAAGTGTGTCCCGAAATAACGAGGGTTTACTGTAATCCTATAATTTGTGTGTTTCTTTTTCCATATCTGTATTTGGAGGTCCAACCAATAGTCCGAATGACCTAAAGTCCCCTGCAATTCGGATTACAGGACTTTTACTGTATATGCCTGCATGAACATTATGCCATTGTATGCAAGTTTTCATTGTGGCATTGATTTATTTTTATGTATGTTGCACTTTCATTGCAGCATGATTATAGAACAGTATAATTATTATAGAAGTACAGTATGTTTTAATCTATCAGTCATTATTTTTCTTTTTTTCAGTATTATACACCCATTTGCATTCTCCTAGTTTTATACCTTACAATAACCTCTTCAACTATAGTTGGTTTTACTCCTGTTCACTCACTACTAATTGTACATTATATCTATCTATCTATCTATAGCTCTGACGCCTCGTTCCCTCCGGGAACTCCCTCCAAGGGGGTGGCCACGGCAGAAGTGTCTCCAGTTCTCCCTGTTCCAACACTCCCTCCTTACTTGGTCAAGCCCTTCTCTGCCCCTCACGTTTCTCTCCTTTACATACTCTTCTACTCTGTTCTGCCACCTAACCAGCGGTCTGCCTCTCACACCAGGTCCTTAATAACATTATATATTTATGTAAACTGATTTTAATGTACTACAGGTAATCATTATGGGAATTGTACAAGTGAATGAATAATGGCCTGGCATTTACATTTGATACATGTTCTTTAGACATAAAATTATCTCCAAGTGTACAACCAGACATGAAAATTCATGATACAATTGCTGGCATGACTCAAAGGATTTATAAGCTTATATTGTATTTCTATTAAAGCAACTTTATTAAAACCTCATAATATTGGTCAAGTAATGTGCTGTGAAGGAAGTACACAAATACCACAAAACATGAAATGCTTTGGCCATTGTACTGCAGTACTGATTTTTGCATTCAGCTATACACTGATCAGGCAGGAGCTAACTTTAATGTATATGAAAGTGCTCTGCAAGTCATATAACTCAAGATATGGGCCAAACAAATATAGCATACTCTATGTTCCAGTTGTTGTTGTTGAAGTTCCTCAAGCTGTCTGGCCGAGTTCCAGTATTCTGCCATGCTTTGAACGTCCGTTTTGTGGTACTTGTTTGTACTTGGAAAGTTGCTCATCATTGAACAACAAGTGGTTAAGGTGATGCTGGGATTTTATAGGGGCCTGATTCTTCTTAGTCATGTTAAAAATAAGTCTACCTCAGTTTTGGTACAGTTACCAGCAGAAAACCTGAGACACCCACTCAACCATTGCTATAAAGGGTAGTGCACCACAACTGCATTATGTTTTGGATAGTTTTAACTTAATTATAATTTTTCAAATCAGCTGCTGGTGAATATGACGCTCCCATCCGTAGTGAGCAAACCATTATAACAACAGGTGACTGGGTGTCTTTGGCTCTTCTGCAGCCAACTGTACATGTTTGATATGTTTTCCATTTAGTACAAGACCATTAAGTGATATGGTTTAAGTGGATCACAAAAGCATTAGTAAATATTTGGGGGATATAAATTCAGGGATTGCGTTTTTAAAGTACTGTAGTTAGTCGAAGTTTAAGTTAGTGTTATATAATTTTGTAGTTGTGCCTGTGCAGAAATTTATATTAGTGTCTGGAAGTGAATGAATGATCAACCTTAGTTAAGCAATCCATAAAATTTGTAACGTTAAAGATCCTTATTATTGGAAGTACAGTACCGTGTGTGATAGAAAAAGGAAGGGAGAGTGCAGCTTGCATTACAAATTTCTGATGTCCATGTTCTAATATACCACAATACCTAATTTACCTGTTCCACATATTATACTCTTCCTGTGTATTCTATTGTGCTATTGTGGATTGAAGTTTTATTCTCTCATCTTGCTTTTCAGTTAATTATCATGTATCTTCTTTCCTGTCAGAACTATATTATGTACATATTGTGTCTCCTGCCTTTTGGTACTTTGTACAGTACTGGACAGTATCTGTATTTATTGTATATGTTTGTGTACTGATGTGTTCATTCATTATACGAACAACTATACACTCATTCACATCCTCTGTCCTTCAGTTTCAATGTATATTTTGTCGGGTAGGATGTGACTTCTTCCCCAAGACTGTAATCATAGTTTATATTTCCTATATTAATTTCTATACACTGCTGGTATTTGCAGGTCTTATATTATGTACTGTATACTGTATATATTTTGAGCCTTCAGCTTTATTATATCTTGTGTTTACTGACAAATATTTTTTATATATATTTATTTTTTTCCGCCTTCCTTTCTTGAGCTATATACTGTACATGAGAACTTTTAGGCTAGACAGTGATTGTCAATCTATATGACGTCTTTGATGACTATTATGGCCTATGGGTTTTGTTGCCCACAGCTCCACTGTCAGAGAGCATTTTTGTGTAATATCTAGCCCACCTAGGATTAAGGGGGTAATTCACTTTTGTTACATTGGAGTGCCACGATTCCTCCAGAGTATGCCAGGAAACAGGACCAGATGAACAAAAATAATGGTGATCTGTTGCTTGGAATAATTTGGAGGAATCAGTTGCTCCAGATTTTCCAACACTACTTCCCCCATAATGACAGGTCTCTTTATTTATATCATGGTTTACTACATTGTGTTCATAAGTGATCCTCTTCCTGCCATGGTATACAGTACTGTCATGTTTATATATTAACCAACACATATAGGCCTCATGTATCATTAGTATGTAAAGAACAAGGCAACCTATAATTGCCCAGGAATATGTATCTTTAAAGTCACTCCACTTCATTTTTTTTTTGGGGGGGGGAACTAGATGTTATTGACTGCCATTGAACGTACAGTATGAACAAGCAAAGTTGATCAAATCTGTTCCTTGTGATGATGTTTATTTACTGGAGGCTAGGAATAATTTTTAAACACATAATATATTATAGGAAGTGTAGGTTTTTTTCTGATATGTAATTCATGTTTGGTTTTATAGGTTGTATGATACTACACTTTAGTTCTGGCTATACAGCATACAGCTGAATTACATTGTAAAGTATGGTCCTATGTCATAATCATGTCATGTTTGAGCTTCATAGATAATTCACTTTGTATTTAGTAAAGTGAAGAGAAATATTTCAAAGTTATGAATATATTTTTGCCACTAAATATTGCTCATAGTACAGGATATAATACTAAAAATACAGTTAGCCCCACTCTATCATTTAGCTCTGCCAATCATTCTTTCCAATCAACTATGAATCCTAACAGTTTGCTGTACTGATATTCTAGACAGGTTAAAGTTACTCTAATATGGTAACTAATTCATAACTTTGATTATAGTAATAATGGTTAGCAATGTTTAGTGTTGAAAGTGAGAGTGGAGCCAATGGTATTTAATGTGTAATTGTGACTATAGATATGCAGAATATTATACAGTAGGAAATGCTATATGCCCTTCACAGTTGTAACTTGGGAATATATCTGTTGGTTGTAGATATGTATATCTCATAGCTACATAAAGAAATATAAGACTTTTCTCTAATGTACTGGATGTTGAACACACATCAAGGAGGTGACCCAAGTACTGTACTGAGTTTTCCAAAACCCTTCCTGTCTTTAATGGAGATGTATTCTATTGGGTGGTAATAGATTATTAAAACAAGGGGAGATGATTGTTACATTTGTTGAGGTGTGAGAAGTTATAGATATATAACCAGTAAAATGGTATGAAATGCATTTGGGATGCACAATTAATTAATCATTCCTTTATGGAACAGAAAACAAAACTACTTCTCTTTTGTCCAATGGTATTCTAAGTATGTATTTTCATCCGTGACTCATTTCAGTCATAACAGTTGAAACTATACACCATAGTCATGTTGCAACATTTTCAGACACACTGTGATGTTGTATACTCGCAATCCAAAATTTGTATTCAGGTCTTGTTGAAGTTACGAATTATTTGACATACTGTACTAGTGAACCAATTACAACGCTTATCCTGTTTCATATTTGCTTGAGCTCACTTTAATATTCGATCAGGCTATTCGAATCAAGCCTGGATACATATTTTAGATTGCGAGTGTACTGGTAAACACAGGAACTGAGGCACTGTGTTGGGAGTCCACATGATAAATAAAATGATAATGCTGGCTATATTATTGTATAAGGGTGTAGTGATGAGTGTTTCCTGCCAGCTGTCTCATTGGTCACCACTGCATCAGGTTTTGTACTGTTGATGTGACCATAAAATATTGGTTCACAAGCTTGTGTTTTATTCACTCAAAGAGAATTACATATATCCTTCATTCTGAAACTTATTACAGTTTCAGTAGGTTAGGTCATGCTAATTCTAGAACGTTGGTATTGATATATATGGTTACATAAGTACTGTTCAGTTCCAGAAAAAAATATATATAGTCAGATGAGGATTTAGAGTGGAATAGAGTAGTCAAACCTATTGGCAACAGTCATTTTCTTTGGAGGAATGTGTTGAGTGGAAGGAGTACTTCTGCAATCGTACAGCTGGCTGCAACGACACCCAACACCTCATTCACTTTTTTTCGTACATTAATGGCCTCTCGACAGGTGGCTCAAGCTGCTACGTACAGTGGTGTCTTCTCGTCCCAACAGATGGCGTGAGTTTGTTTACCCTCTTATCTCAGCTGTTGTGCTCTAATCTCTCTACACACAGCACTATTCTTTACCCTCTCGGATTCGTCCTTGAGAATTCGAAGCTGTGAATGATTCATACTGGTAAAAGTGGTGGATCTCTATATTGTTGAACATATTTGTATTATCATTTGTTGGCGTAGGGAAGTGGTGTCCTCATCGCCCACCATACATAGTATTATAATTGTGAATTTGTGATGGTGCAGTCAGCCTCGTATCCCCTACGATACAGGGTGGGGTGTGTGGAGTAGTGAGGGTTGGTGTCCTCGCTCTCTAATAATGACTCCACCAAAAAACGTCATCTGCTGGTCGTCAATCGGATACGAAGTTCGCTTGGGTGTAGAGTTCAAAGGCTCAAATAGTTTCGAAGTTGGACCCATTGCCTTTCGAGGCGTTTAAATATTAAGTAGAAAAGGAGCAGAATAACCGTCACATGTGCGTCGAGAATGTCTGAAAAAAACCTCAAAATTGTTAATATTACATTATCAGTCAATACTGTTTTCCACCACCTCTGTGGGTGGTATATCTCATCACAACATTCCTGTGCCACCAGTTCACCTACAGTAGCCTATGTGTAATGTCTTTAATGCATTTTGGGTGAGGCTTATGAGTTGGGAAGGTTTGGGGCACTGGGTTGTCCTGAGGTTCAAAGGAAATGCTGTTCTGAAGGCGGATGAATCCACTTTTTAACACTTCAAAACAAAATACAGCATCATCCCACTCACTCACACCCACACACACACCCACACCCACCAACCTCACTCACTCACTCACACACCCACCCACCAACCTCACTCACTCACACACCCACCCACCAACCTCACTCACTCACACACCCACCCACCAACCTCACTCACTCACACACCCACCAACCTCACTCACTCAGTCACACACACACACACCAACCTCACTCACTCACTCACTCACACACACACACATATACACACACCCACCAACCTCACCCACTCACCAGACAGACAGACAGAAAGAAAGAGACAGACATTGGATCTCCCCATCTCCCCTCACAAATTGACAGCCTTGCTACATGATATTCTTAAAAAAAAAAAAAAAAAAAAAAAACTGACTATTTCTTTAAGTGTCACACGAGCTGATCCTCTTTGCCGAGTGTACCCATAACTCGAGAAGGTTAATTAATTTGTTTGTGGTGTGGATGTCTCTTACAGTACAGTCTCTCACTCGGGATGGTCGCATTGTTTACACTAGTTTGATTCATGGATGACGTTCAGAGGTTTGTTTGTGTTTTCGTTGTTTTAGTGCCTGGTTGTACGAATGTTTTTTCTGTTTCCTCATTCCTGATTGATGTATCTTGTCTCTCTCTCTTTCTCTCTCTCTCTCTCTCTCTCTCTCTCTCTCTCTCTCTCTCTCTCTCTCAATAAAATACACCCTAGGGAAACAACAAATATATTAGGCAACATGTAGAATGAACAATCTTAACTTTTTTTCTCAGGTTGTCTTAGTTCCCTTAATTTGTTCTTGTCTTAATTAAGGACCCTGTTATGATCGTGTATAAAATTGGAGACTTCTGATTCCTCCTGACCATGCCACGAAACAAACTCCTTCCCTATAGGTGGTGTTTCGTGGCTATATTTGAAGGACTCATTTTTCTCCAACTTTTAGACTACATCACAGGGACCTTAAGTGTTGTCTGTGTTGTCTGTGGTAATATCGGTCAACACCAAGTCGTAAATAGTTTCTTCTTCCGTAAACGGGTATAGTCTATAATATATATATGCCACATAAACCTCCATCTGGTGGGTAGGACGTGCAGTGGATGTAATAAGGTGCTACAGGGGGAGACACATATCCGTACTGAATACATGGCTTTTTGTATTATTTTATTATCATTATTATTATTATCGTATAAGATTTCAGGGACACATTGTTTTATTATATATTTTATTATCATTATTATTATTATCGTATAAGATTTCAGGGACACATTGTTTTATTATATATTTTATTATCATTATTATTATTATCGTATAAGATTATTCAACAACTTACACATTTCAGAGACACAAATTATTACTACATACATTGATTTGTGTATTATTTTATTATCATTATCATTATTTATTATCGTATAAAATGATTCAACAACGTGCACATATCAGAGGTCAGATCGTCTTATGTCCTCACTTGTCTCAGGGCAGGATGTGGAATAGTTTGTGTACATTCCTTCAGGACACTCGAATTAAGGAACCTATGATCATTAATAAGTATGAGAATTATTGGAGGCTTCTGATTCCTCCTGACAATGCCACGAAACAAGCTCCTTCCATATAGGTGAAGATTTGTGGCAATGTTTGAAGGACTCGTTTACCTCCAATTTTCTGACTACATCACAGGGTTTCTTAATTTCACTTTTGTTACATTGGAGTGCCTTGATTCCTCCAAAGTATGCCAGGAAACAGGACCAGACGAACATAATAATAATAATAATGGTGTCCTGTTACTTGGAATAGTTTGGAGGAATCAGTTGCTCCAGATTTACCAACACTGTAGAGAGAGAGAGAGAGAGAGAGAGAGAGAGAGAGAGAGAGAGAGAGAGAGAGAGAGGAGGGTGGGAGGGAAGAATGGAGGGGTCGAGGGAGAGAAGGAGGGAGGAAATATAGCCAAATCCACTCTCTTAATTATGTTACTATGTAGGATCTGAACCACAAGTTTCCCTTTCCTTCCTTCCTTCCTTTCTTCCTTCCTTTCTTCCTTCCTTCCTTCCTTCCTTCTTTCCTTTCTCCTTAATTCCTTCCTTCCTTCCTTCCTTTCTCCTTCCTTCCTTTTTTCCTTTCTTCCCTCCCTCCTCCTTCCTTTCTTCCTTCCTTCCTTCATTCCTTCCTTCATTCCTTCCTTCCTTCCTTCCTTCTTTCCTTTCTCCTTAATTCCTTCCTTCCTTTCTTCCTTGGTTCTTTCCCTCCATTCTTCTTTCCTTTCTCCCTTCAACATTTTCTGCCTTCTTTTCGTCCATCTATTCTTCTTTCATCTATATATGCATTCCTC
>JAWZYT010005252.1:50000-52780 GCA_034508575.1 Petrolisthes manimaculis
TAACAGTAATTAACGCATAATAACTTAATTAGGGCATAGATAATAAAAATAAATTATATCTTTAAAAAGTAATTAGTATAAAAAAATGAACAGGGGGAATATCACCAAAATTTTAGGGTTTAATGATTATGATGTAGTTGAATGAATTTGAGGGCCACTGATTCCTCCAAACTGTGCCACGAAACAGACTACCCTTGTGTGTTTACTATGAGGGAACCTGTATATTTGTGTTTCCCAGTATAGTTTGGAGGAATCAGTAGCCTTTCTTCTCTCATTAATTTTATTCCTCCAAAATTTGCCATGCCAGGAAACAGGACCATAGGAATCAAACTAATGGTAGCCTGTGGTTGTTGTTGTTGCTTTGGAATGGTTAGTTTGGAGGAATCAGTTGCTCCAAAATCATTACCACTTGACCCCCAAAAGACTGTAATATATCGTACATACATACATACATACATACATACATACATACATACATACATACATACATACATACAAATTGAGGTCAGGTCAAGTGAAGATTATTTTGTTTGTATAAATAGGAAGGTTGGTTTCTGTTGGTTCCTCCAAACTATGCCACGAAACAGAACCCCTTATAATATGAGTATACCACTGAGGGGGGTCTGCTGTTTCCTGGTATGGTTAGGAGGACTACATATCCTTTCAATTAATTTTTACCAAGACTTATATTAATCCCTTTTTGTTGTTGTTGGTGTTGTTATTGTTGTTGTTATTGTTGTCGTTGTTGTTGTTGTTATGATTCAGTTGCCTGTGTTTGTGTCTGAGTTGGTAATTTATATATATTATACAAATAAAGGGTTGGTTGATATTAAATGTATGTATGTATGTATGTGATGTTAGACTGTGGACGAGAGGGAGATATTAAAACCGGTTGTATTGATACGTATAACTATCTCTCATCTCTCTGTCTCTCTCTGTCTGTCTATTTGTCTGTCTGTCTATTTGTCTGTCATACCCTTTACATTTTTAAACCCCTTCACCTTATACGTGTGTGTGTGTGTGTGTGAATATATATAACGTATGTATGTATGTGTGTATGTGTGTGTGTGTGTGTGTACAGTCATCACCTCTTTTTAACACCACACATTCCTGGACACTCCACCCAGACACAGTTTTGGTGATGACTTTATGGAACACCTTCTTTTTTTCCTCCTTCTCCTCCTCCTCCTACTCCACCTCCTCCTCCTCCTACTCCACCTCCTCCTCCTCCTCCTCCTCCTCCTCCTCCTCCTCCTACTCCTCTCCTCCTCCACTACCAATAATGTTACTCCGGTCGTTCATTGTTGTTCCTTTTATTCCTCCTACTCCTCATCCTTCACTCTTCCTCCTCCAACACCTTCTCCTCCACCTCCTGCTCCACCACCTCTACTTCCTCCTCCTCCTACAACTCCACATCACCTCCAACAACTCACCTCCACCTCAAGCATCACCATCATCACCATCACCATCACCATCATTTTCTCCCTGTCCTTCACAATAGGTCAAAATAATCAACATATATTTTTGGTCTAACCCCTCGAGGTCCCATGCACACAATCATCATCTCTTTGACAGACAACCAAGACCACACAAACATTACTATTGTATATTTTTTTATATATATACAAGTACCAGGATACGAAGGGGTCATGGATCACTAAAAATCACAATGAAGGATCTACTGAATAAACCACAGCATCATAGTTTTTTTAGAGGTACTGTACTCGATGGAAGGAAGGAAGGAAGGTAACTGTTGATTCTCCAAACTATTCCAAGCAACAGTCCCCCATAGTATTGTTGTTCATTTGGTCTTGTTTCCTGGCATACTTTGGAGGATGGTAGGAAGGTTAGATTTGTTTTATTACATTCTCTTACACACACACACACACACACACACACACACACACACACACACACAACTCGTATATTGTAATTCTGAATACTACTGTGGGGTCCAAATATGTAGTTTAAAAAAGAAAAAAAAAAAAAAAAGAGAGAGAAAATGAAAATATTGTATAGTAATTTTGAATCATACTATGGTTTGCAAATAAAAACTACATGAAATAAAAAATAAATAAACTCGAAATAAGACGAAACTACGAATGATTTTAGAAACTTGATATTTCATTTTTTTTTTTTTTTTTTTTTTTTTTTTTCGATTGTGAGTGATAAGGAGTAACAACAAACGAGACTCCAGGTTCAGACAACAAACAAGAGGCCCCTTTATCATCTATATGCTAAATACATATTGTTGTTGGTGGTGGGTGGGTGGTTTGGTTGGTTGGTTTTCATCTCAGACACATAGGCAAGCAAAGCAAAGCAAAGCAAAGCAAACCCTCTTCTGATCTCATCTCCTCATCTGGTGTTCTCTCTCTCTCTCTCTCTCTCTCTCTCTCTCTCTCTCTCTCTCTCTCTCTCTCTCTCTCTCTCTCTCTCTCTCTCTCTCTCTCTCTCTCTCTCTCTCTCTCTCTCTCTCTCTCTCTCTCTCTCTCTGTGTGTGTGTGTGTGTGATCTCTTCATCTGGTTCTCTCTCACCATCTCTCTCTCTCTGTCATTTCTTCATCTGTCTCTCTCTCATCTCTTCATCTGTCTCTCTGTCTGTCTCTCACTCACTCTCTCTCTCTCTCTCTTTCTCTCTCACACACACACACACACACACACACACACACACACACACACACACACAACACAGTATGGGGGTAAAGGTGGCAAGGTGTTACAGACATACTAAAATCTCTCACCTTCTCTTATAATCTTATCTCACTCAATATTGATATTTA
>JAWZYT010005253.1:0-18917 GCA_034508575.1 Petrolisthes manimaculis
CTCCCTCCTCACTTGCTCTGACCCAGTTACCATCTATCTATCATAACATTTTTTTCTCTTCCCTTCTTTGTTCGTTTACGTGTGCTTATGTTCTCTCTCATCCATCTCATATTCTTTTCATAGCCTCATAATTCTGCATGTTATTACCCTTATCTCATCTCTCTCTCTCTCTCTCTCTCTCTCTCTCTCTCTCTCTCTCTCTCTCTCTCTCTCTCTCTCTCTCTCTCTCTCTCTCTTCTCTCTCTCTCTCTCTCTCTCTCTCTCTCTCTCTCCTTCACTGATGCTTGCTTTTATGCACATACATTACGGTACACGATTTTTTTTATATATTTCGACATCTTTATTTTCTGGCTACGTTACACCCCAGAGCCAGAGCCCTTCAAGACCCCCACCCCCACCCCCATCCCCCCCATCCCCATCCCACCCCAGCTCGTATCTCATCTCTTTTCAGTGCTCGTGTGTTATTCTTTCTCTTATTTACTCGTACAGTATTTCATTGTTTTGTTTTATTTTTATTTTTTTTTCCCTGGATGGTCGATGTTTATTTGCCAACTTAACGAAATCGTAATCTCATTATATGTCTCACCCGTGTCTTCTTATTATACCTGCTTTGAAAATTGACCTATCTGCTTTGAATCTTGACCTTATCTGGCTTGAAACTTGACCTTATTTGGTTTGAATCTTGACCTTATCTGGCTTGAAACTTGACCTTATTTGGTTTGAATCTTGATCTTATCTGCTTGAAAATTGACCTTATATGGCTTGAAACTTGACCTTATTTGGTTTTATTCTTGACCTTATCTGGTTTGAAAATTGACACTTACCTGGCTGGAAACTTGACCTTATCTGGTTTGAAATGTGACCCTACCTGGTTTAAAACTTGACCTTACCTGGCTTCAAACTTGACCTTACCTAGCTTAAAACTTGACCCTTTCTTTGCTTGTCTTTCATCTATTAGTTAAGGTGGTAATTCGCTTTTGTTACATTGGAGTGCCTTGATTCCTCCAAAGTATGCCAGGAAACACAGAACAAGAAGAGCAAAAATAATGGTGTTCTGTTGCTTAGAATAGTTTGGAGGATTCAGTTGCTCCAGATTTGCCAACACCGAATTTCCTCCTTAAACTGGCTCGTATCTCTTCATTTTTTGCTATCGTATTTCTATCCTTTCCTTTCCTTGCTACTCGTATCTATATAAACCCTTTCTTTTGTCTCATACATAAACTACTGTTCTGTATCTCTTTCCTTTCCTCTCCTTTCCTTTCCTTTCCTTTCCTTTCCTTTCCTTCCTTCCTTCCTTTATTATCTCCTTTTTTTCTTCCTTCCTTCCTTCCTTCTTTTATTCTCTCCTTTCTTTCTTCCTTCCTTCCTTCCACTGCTGATATCATGACCAACTTAAATATCGTCAAGGATTGAGTATACTTTTGGTGCAATGGAGCGCCTTGATTCCTCTTAAAGTATGCCAGGAAACAGGACCAGACATAGCAAAAATAATGATGAACTGTTGTCTGGAATAGTCTGGAGGAATCAGTTGCTCCAGATTAGCCAACCACTTAATTTTACTTGTTGTTACCAAATATAATTACGGTTTATAGTTCCGCTCATTTTTTTTTTTTTTTTTTTTTTTACACAGCTCCTCTCGTTCCATTTATTATTATTTTATATTTAATCTTCTCCTTCTTTCATAATCTTTTAATTTTTTCTTGTACCCTCTCCTTCTCACCCTCTTACTTCTTCCCTCCCTTTCTCTCACTCTCTCTCATCCTTCTCCGTCCCTCAATACAAAATTATACCTCATTCTAACGACATCCTTCCCCATTCCTCTCTCATACCCCATTCTTTCTTCATTCTTTTTCCTTCCTTTCCTCACACGTCTTCCTTCCTTCCTTCCTTTATTTATTTTACCTATTCTCCTTCCTTTATCATTCTCGTTCCCTCACACGTCTTCCTTCCTTCCTTTCATTTATCCATTTTCCTTCCCTGTCACATTCTCCTTCCCTGTCACGTCCTCCTTTCTTGTCCCATCCTCCTTCCCTCACACCTTCCTTCCTTCCTTCCTTCCTTCCTTTTTTCCTATTCTCCTTCCCTGTCACGTCCTCCTTCCCTTACCCATTCTCCTTCTCTCACACCTCTTCCTTTCTTCCTTCCATTTACCCGTTCTCCTTCCCTGTCACGTCGTCCTTCCCTTACCCATTCTCCTTCCCTTACACCTCTTCCTTCCTTCCTTTTTCCTATTCTCCTTCCCTGTCACGTCCTCCTTCCCTTACCCATTCTCCTTCCCTCACACCTACCTTCCTTCCTTCCATTTACCCATTCTCCTTCCCTGTCACGTCGTTCTTCCCTTATTCATTCTCCTTGCCTCACACCAACCCCACTATAGCTTTTTCAGCCATCACTTCATATTCCCTAATGCACATTCTTATCACCACTTGCAGCAGCTGGCGACCCTCCCAACTCACTCGCCCTCCTCCATCCAACATTCACACATCTCTCTCTCTCTCTCATTCTCTCTCTCTCTCTCATTCTCTCTCTCTCTCTCTCACTCTCTCTCTCTCACACACACACACACACACACACACACACACACACACACACACACACACACACACACACACATGCACACACACACACACACACGTCTCTATTCTCAGCATACACACATGGACACACACACACGTATCCCTTCTCAGCACACACACACACACACTATCACTCTCTCTCTCTCTCTCTCACACTCTCTCTCTCTCTCTCTCTCTCTCTCTCTCTCTCTCTCTCTCTCTCTCTCTCTCTCTCTCTCTCTCTCTCTCTCTCTCTCTCTCTCTCTCTCTCTCTTTTCCCACCTCTGCCTCTGCTGACTCTTACATCACAACTCTTCCCTTCCTGTCATAACTCCGGCCTCCTCTCCATCTCCTCGTCACTCTCTCTCTCTTATATACTTCGCCCTCCATGCAGACCCATAACTCAAACTCTCTCCTTCCTCTCTTAACTTACGCATTCTCCTCCTCCTCCTACCCACTCCTCCTCCCACTACCACCTAAGCCACTCCCTCACTACCACTACTATAGCACCTCTACCACTACCTCTCCCACTCCCCCTCCTACAACCACAACATCCACTCCCACCACCTATATATACCACAAACACAACCACCACTACTATCACCACCCACCACCACCTTCCCTTACCTACCACCCACTCTCCCTCCCACCACCACCACCTCCCCCTCACACCACAATCACCACCTGCTACCACTACCTCCCCCACCTACAACCACCCCTTCCCACTACCACCACTACCACCACCACGCTCACTCAATTATCCTTTTCTCCTAACTCGCACCTCTCATTTCCACTGTTTTTCTCTCTCTCCTCTTCCCTTCATTTTTCACTCTCCTTTCCAGCCCACCTGAGGTATCTTAAGGGGGAAGTTTTGTGTTGGTAATTCTGGAACAACTGAATCCTCCAAGCTATTCCAAGCAACAGAACACCATTATTTTTGCTCTTCTGGTCCTGTTCCCTAGCATACTTTGGAGGAATCATGGCACTCCAATGTAACAAAACAAAAAAATACCACCTTAATGTGGCCTGGGAAAAAGTATGGATGGTGTATTTTTATGTAATGTACAATCGGTCTCAGGAATTCGTATACACAACTAGAAAATTCAGTAGTACAATAATTTCCTTCCTAACACCAAACTTTTCTAGATAGTAATGTTATCTACCTAATACTTGAGCCAGTCAGTAGAACGATTCCTATACAGTATCTCCAGAATAATAATGACCTCTCGTAACCAATGCTCTGTGTACGAATATCTGAGACCGACTGTACATCCATTCTCATCATACTCACGTGTCTATCTTAATAATTATATGGGTCTGTAATTCATTCCAACGGTGTTTCATATTAGGTTGAGATCATTATATTTCAATGTATTTTTCAGAAACATCAGGCACTTTCGTAGTTCATTTTTTTTCCGAATCCCTAGTTAAAGATTTTTGGAGTATTTACGTATCTCTAACTAAATAATAAGCAGCAGGTTACCCAAGGCGGAGATCAATCCCTCTCCTTTCCCTCCCTAAATCCAACAAAATATAATGCACCAAAAACATCGATTTTATTTTTAGCAATTTTTTGTATCTTTATTTGGGATATATTCTGTAGACGAATAATGCCAGCTACAGTAGAGTGAGTAGACCATAGTATCCTCCAATAATATTCACACAACCTCCAGTACCTTATTTGAGCCTCAGAAATACCCATACGAGTTCGTTCATCTCAGTTGAATGAAATGATACGTATTATTTCATCGTAATTGTGTGTTGTGTTGTGTTGTGTTGTGTTGTGTTGTGTTGTTGTTGTTGTTGTTGTTGTTG
This sequence comes from Petrolisthes manimaculis, assembly GCA_034508575.1. NCBI lineage: Eukaryota > Metazoa > Arthropoda > Malacostraca > Decapoda > Porcellanidae > Petrolisthes > Petrolisthes manimaculis. Next base: position 4,371 of record JAWZYT010005253.1, read on the forward strand.
TTGTTGCTGTTGTTGTTGTTGTTGTTGTTGTGTTGGATGTTAAGTTTCGATGATAAGTTCGATTTGGTGACATGTACTGACAATAGGTTTCATTAATAATTTGAAGGTTTGTAAATATAATCTATGGTGTAACATCACGCACTTTATGAGAATTGGGTCTCAAATCCGGGGAACTTTGAGAATACTGGCATCATTCACAACCAGATTACGGTTCTTAATTAAGGGAGAAATTTTGTATTGGTAAATCTGGAGCAACTGAATCCTCCAAACAATTCCAAGCAACAGAACACCATTATTTTTGCTCTTCTGGTCCTATTTTTTGGCATACTTTGGAGGAATCAACTCACTCCACTGTAACAAAAGCGAATTACCCCCTTAATCCCACCATGCATCGAAATATTTACCCTCCAATGTACTCACTGCTCCCCACGTTGTTTCCACCTCTCCTTCATCTCTCCTTGAATCCTTCCCACATACTCTGTCCCCATGCAGCCAACCTCATCTACCACTCGTCTCTGCTCTCCACCACACTTGTTGGTTTCCTCTCGCCCTAAAAACGCCCTCGTCCCTCAGCCCAAACCCTCATTGTTTCCTTACTGACTGGGGATGTAATTCAAGATCCAATTTTGCGTGGGGCTATTTTTTCGCCTCGGTGTTGTGAATGCAGCAGAGGGGAGAGAGAGAGAGGGAGTAAGGGCTCAGCTGGACGTCTTCAATTTACCCAATGGAGTTGCCTGGTTTAGTTAATTAAAGCTCTGTGCTGCTGCTATTACTGTTGTTGCTGCTGCTGCTGCTTTCTCTTATACAAAATAATTTTATACTAATTAACCATAGCCCCTTGAGTGGTGTTGGATTCTTCTCAGTTGGGTAATAATAAATAATCTTATTGAGTAATATTAATAACTTTATACTGATTAATCTTAACTGGTGTTAGATTCTTCTTAGTTGAGTAATAATAATTTTATTGAGTAATATAAATAACTTTATACTGATTAATCTTAACTGGTGTTAGATTCTTCTTAGTTGAGTAATAATAATTTTATTGAGTAATATTAGTTATTATAAATCGTACAATTAATTAGAAGACGGTAATGATAAGAGCCAAGGTTTTTATTAATCATATACTTTTGGATATTTGGCGTAATAATATCTCTCAGACTTGTTGCAACTTAAATATATAATAAAAATGGCACCGTTAGTCAAAGGATTAATTAAAACTTGGTGGTAATTCTTTTTGGATTGATTTTAGGCAACAAACTCTGGATTCCGTTTACGATTAAAAAAAAAAAAAAAATAGGAAACTATAAAACACTTCACCACTCTGTTATTTATACCGGAAATACAGATTAATGTGATTCTATTCAGTATAAATGTTTGAATCTTGTTGACCTCTTATTGGTTCCAGTCTTGTATTCCATTTATTAACCATTGTCTTGATGCCATAAGGGGGTGTGGGAGTAGGGGACAGGCTTGGGGGGGGGGATTGGGTGTGTGTGGGAATAGGGGATAGTTTTGGGATGGGTAGAAAGCCTGTCCCCTATTCCCGAAACCCCCTAACTCCCCCCTAAGCCTGTCCCCTACTCCCGCACTCCCCAAAACCACTCGCAACCCCCTAACCCCCCCCCCCCCCCAGCCTGTCCCCTACTCCCGCACCCCCTTAATTAACCTGTTTGTATTAAGTAACATGCACACCTGTGAAGTGTCAGTGGCATCAGACGCTTATCATCCTTTTCTAATTTCGTCCACCTGTCATGTACAGTTGAGCAAGGATAAAGTGCAAAAAAAATGTATAACCGTATCTAGCAACAACTCCACCTCTACTCAAACTTCAGACAATCAAATTCCACCTTACATTGGCTATGGATGCCCAGTTATTCATTAATAAATATACAAAAGATTAACACAAAGAACTGCCAGATGTATCCATATACAGCCATACTTTTCTTGCATTTTCAACTTACTCAACTGTACAGTCACGAGCACTGATAAGTATACAGGTGTGTGTGCTTGCTTAGAATACCTAGCTAGAGACAGTGAATAAATTAATGCACAATAAGATCTCCAATTGGAATTATTTTGTTGGTGAATTGGTGGACTGGTCAAAGCTTCAACCATGGATAGCTGTATACTTATTAGTGCTCGTGACTGTACAGAACTGCTATTTTTATTCTCTGTCCCTGTGTGTTTGTGATCAGTCTACATCCCAAACTGTATCAGATATCAGAGGCAATACCAGCACATCTGTAAAGACCCCGTTGATGTAGTAAAGAAAATTGGAGGTCTGTCCGAGACTCCTTCAAACACCGCCAGGAAACACCACATACATTATGAAAGGAGCTCGTTTCGTGGCATCGTTAGGAGGAATCAGAAGGAAGCCACATGATCTCAGGGTCCCATAAGTTAAAATAATATGTTGTATAGGTATCAAGCAAAACCCATATTGCCTATAATATATACCACACAGACTGCAGAGATGGCACCTCATTTTTCACTGTGAACGTACGAATATTAGAAAACTTGGTGGTTGAAATTTATTGAGACGAATTAAGTTAGTAATTCTTTTTGGATACATTGGAGTGTCTTAATTCCTCCAAAGTATGCTAGGAAACAGGACCAAAAGAGCAAAAATAATGGTGTTCTGTTGCTTGGAATAGTTGGGAGGATTCAATTGCTCCAAACTTACCAACACAAAACTTCCCCCTTAAGTTGCTTTGTGGCCAGCGTACTTTTTACTTAGTATTGATAATTGGGGTTAACTATATGCTAAAATAAACTGGCTGCCTCGCTGTAGACATTAATTTATTGAAAACCTTTTGGAAGAATCTGTAATCTCATATCTGTAGTCTAGTCTCATATCTGTAATCTCATATCTGTAGTCTCATATCTGTAGTCTCATATCTGTAGTCTCATATCTGTAGTCTCATATCTGTAGTCTCATATCTGTAGTCTCATATCTGTAGTCTCATATCTGTAATCTCATATCTGTACTCTCATATCTGTAATCTCATATCTGTAATCTCATATCTGTAGTCTCATATCTGTAATCTCATATCTGTAGTCTCATATCTGTAATCTCATATCTGTAGTCTCATATCTGTAATCTCATATCTGTAGTCTCATATCTGTAATCTCATATCTGTAATCTCATATCTGTAATCTCATATCTGTACTCTCATATCTGTAATCTCATATCTGTAATCTCATATCTGTAGTCTCATATCTGTAATCTCATATCTGTAGTCTCATATCTGTAATCTCATATCTGTAGTCTCATATCTGTAGTCTCATATCTGTAGTCTCATATCTGTAATCTCATATCTGTAGTCTCATATCTGTAGTCTCATATCTGTAATCTCATATCTGTAGTCTCATATCTGTAATCTCATATTTGTAGTCTCATATCTGTAATCTCATATCTGTAGTCTCATATCTGTAGTCTCATATCTGTAGTCTCATATCTGTAATCTCATATTTGTAGTCTCATATCTGTAGTCTCATATTTGTAGTCTCATATCTGTAATCTCATATCTGTAGTCTCATATCTGTAGTCTCATATCTGTAGTCTCATATCTGTAGTCTCATATCTGTAGTCTCATATCTGTAGTCTCATATCTGTAATCTCATATCTGTAGTCTAGTCTCATATCTGTAGTCTCATATCTGTAGTCTCATATCTGTAGTCTCATATCTGTAATCTCATATCTGTAGTCTAGTCTTATATCTGTAATCTCATATCTGTAGTCTCATATCTATAGTCTAATCTCATATCTGTAGTCTCATATCTGTAATCTCATATCTGTAGTCTAGTCTCATATCTGTAATCTCATATCTGTAATCTCATATCTGTAGTCTAGTCTCATATCTGTAGTCTCATATCTGTAATCTCATATATATCTGTAGTTTCATATATGTAATCTCATATCTGTAGTCTCATATCTGTAGTCTCATATCTGTAATCTCATATCTATCTGTAGTTTCATATTTGTAGTCTCATATCATATTCAGAATGTTTAGGCTACTCTTTCTATGGTGAAATTTCGATTCCATTTGCATTAATTACGGATCATAAAAAAGGCACTCTGTTATGTTATGAGAAAGACGATTTACAGTAAAAATAAAATCTAACTCTATGAATATAAAAATATGTTAAAGTCATGCAACAAGTTAGTTAAGGGGAAAGTTTTGTGTTGGTAAATCTGGAGTAACTGAATCCTCCAAACTATTCCAGGCAACAGAACACCATTATTTGTTGTTCATCTGGTCCTGTTTTCTGGCATACTTTGGAGGAATGAAGGCACTCCAATGTACCAAAAAAGAATTACCATCTTAATTAACCCAAATTATCACTTCCTGTTATCACTAGGAAATCAATACCGTGATTTTTTTTTTTTTTTTTTTTGATCAGTATTTACCTTTAGTACAAGCCCCACCCAACACTCTGGGGAACGTTGCCGCTAAAGGCCACCATAAAGTTGTTGTTGTTGTTGTTGTTGTTGTTGTTGTTGTTGTTGTTGTTAAAGTTCCTCAAGCTGTCAAGCTGATGATTGGGAGGTGGTCGGAGCAGGGATATATATATATTTTTTTTTTGATGATTGGGAGTGGTCGGAGCAGGGATATATATATATTTTTTTTTTGATGATTGGGAGTGGTCGGAGCAGGGATTTTTTTTTTTTTATGATTGGGAGATGGTCGGAGCAGGGATTTTTTTTTTTTTTTTTTTTTATGATTGGGAGGTGGTCGGAGCAGGGATTTTTTTTTTTTTTTTATGATTGGGAGGTGGTCGGAGCCGAGAGTGTATGTAGGCCATGAAACTATTTGGTATTGGTGAACTTTGCATTTACTGTATTTCCCGATAAGATTCCAATGAGGGTGGAGATCAGAGGGCCGTGGGAGGATGCTAAGGAATGCCAGCCCCGTATATATTGAATCTCGTTGCCTGGGTGGAGGTCCAGGAAAACCCTCCATCTTCGTCAGGATATTGCTGGGGAGGGAAAGAGGGGGAGGAGGTGTGGGAAGGGGAGGGGGGAAGGGGGAGAAAGGGTAGGGATGGGGAAGGGGGTGAGGAGGGGAGAAGGGGGAGGGAAGGAAGGAGGGAGAAGGAGGTGGGAAGGGGAGAAAGGGTAGCGATGGGGGAAGGAGGGGGAAAGGAGAGAAGGGAGAAAGGGTAGGGATGGGGGAGAAAGGATAGGGATGGGGGACGGGGGAGGGAAGGGGTTAGGTGGATAGGGGAAGAACTGAGGCACTTTCGGAGCAAGAGCTGAAGAGAGATCAGGTCAGGTCAGGTCAGGTCAGGTCATCCCAGCCGGGTGAAGGATGAAGAGAGGAAGGAAAACGAAAGAAAGGGGAGTTCCATACACCAACTATAAACTTCTTCATTTCCATATCAAAGACTCTGAACGATACACTAAAGGCTTTGTAAAGTGAGGTGTACACGTCTGAAATATTGCCGAACTAATCAATTGAACGTATTGTAAGTTTTTGTTGTTGTTGTTGTTGAATGTATTGTTTTGTTGAATATATTGTTTTGTTGAATGTATTGTTTTGTTGAATGTATTGTTTTGTTGAATATATTGTTTTGTTGAATGTATTGTGTTGTTGAATGTATTGTGTTGTTGAATGTATTGTGTTGTTGAATGTTTTGTATTATTGAATATATTGTTTTGTTGAATATATTGTTTTGTTGAATATATTGTTTTGTTGAATGTATTGTTGTGTTGAATGTATTGTATTATTGAATATATTGTTTTGTTGAATATATTGTTTTGTTGAATGTATTGTTTTGTTGAATGTATTGTTGTGTTGAATGTTATTGTATTATTGAATATATTGTTTTGTTGAATATATTGTTTTGTTGAATGTATTGTTTTGTTGAATGTATTGTTGTGTTGAATGTATTGTATTATTGAATATATTGTTTTGTTGAATATATTGTTTTGTTGAATGTATTGTTTTGTTGAATGTATTGTTTTGTTGAATGTATTGTATTATTGAATATATTGTTGTGTTGAATGTATTGTATTATTGAATATATTGTTTTGTTGAATATATTGTTTTGTTGAATGTATTGTTTTGTTGAATGTATTGTTTAGTTGAATGTATTGTTTTGTTGAATGTATTGTATTATTGAATATATTGTTTTGTTGAATGTATTGTTTTGTTGAATGTATTGTTTAGTTGAATGTATTGTTTTGTTGAATGTATTGTTTTGTTGAATGTATTGTTTTGTTGAATGTATTGTTTTGTTGAATGTATTGTTTTGTTGAATGTATTGTTTTGTTGAATGTATTGTTTTGTTGAATGTATTGTTTTGTTGAATGTATTGTTTTGTTGAATGTATTGTGTTGTTGAATGTATTGTGTTATTGAATGTATTGTGTTATTGAATGTTTTGTAATGTTGAACGTATTGTATTGTTAACCCCTCCACGACGGGATAACTATGGATAGCCATTTTGTCAGTCCGGGGCTAGTCTTACTTTCCCTACTGCCTGTCCGGGCGCTTTTGGCCGATTTTTCCAAAATCGCTCTATTCCACTTACTCTGTACGTCTAAACTACGATACATACTAAACAACTTAAATTTGGTCTTGTTAGCACCATCAACTCTTCCTCTTTCCAATAAAACCAACCACAGCTCTCTACAACTCTCCGTTGCCGAGAAATTAAGTGAGGAATGAAGGGTACTTTCTCGTGTGAGCGCGGCTGCGTTCGCTTAGGTGGAGTGGCTCTGACGACAACTGAACATGGCCCGCGCGAGTGGCAGTCAGTGTTGTAAGTAAGCATGGCGCAACACAGAATCGGACACGCACGAGAAATCTAATCCACTTCCATCCATGTTTACAGTCAGTAACACACTGACTGACGATGGTGATTTGTAGGGATGGTGGTGAAGTATAGCCAAGTAAAAAAAACCCCGCCAAATTGGGCTCGCAAATGCCGACATTGGCAATAGCGGTGCTTCATCCCGCCCGGTCACCACATGGCAGGGGTGTAAGACACGACCCGGGCGCTTCCTGGGGCCGTCTATGACCGCGGTCCGGACGTTAAGGGTTAAACGTATTGTATTGTTGAAGGTATTAACTTTTTAACATATTGTATTGTTGATCGTATTTATTATTGAACGTATTGTATTATTGAACTTATATGTTGTTCATTCAGCCTATCAACATAGTAGGAAAATCTCCACATTTATACATTTATCTACGTTGACGTGTAAAAGACCGAAGCAAGAAAACAGTATTCAATTATTCGCACCGTAACAGCATGAAAACTTACAGCCTCGAAAATATATATATATATAGATGTTGACAAAACTCGGTGTATCAAAATATTTTGTAGTTCATAATAATTATTAGCTATGACCATAAAATAATACTCCTTCAATAATATCTTGGTTCCATTCCCATATTCCTTGAGATAAAAGTTAATGTATACTAAATCTGCGTCATATGATAATTTTTAGAGATTCCACCGAGAACATTAATTTCCCGAGGGTCATTTGCCTAGGAAAGAGGCATAATTTTTACCCCAGCGGACCCAACCTAACCTAACTTAACCTCATTATAATATTCACCACACAGACCTAACTTAATACAACTTAACCTAACCTAACCTAGCATACTCTAAACCTAACCCAACCCAACCTAACTTAATATAACTTAACATAACTTAACCTAATCTAGAATAAATTAACATATCATAACATAACCCAACTTAATATTAACGTAGCCTAATATATCTTAACCTAACATAACTTAAGGGACTCTGTGATGTAGTTAGAAAATTGGAGGTAAATGAGTCCTTCAAATATTGCCACGAAACACCACCTATAGCATATGGAAGGAGCTTGTTTCGTGGCATGGTCAAGAGGAATCAGAAGCCTCCAATTTTTATACACAATCCCAGGGTAAGGCCTTAACCTAACCTAACCTAATCTAACCCTACCTTACCTAACCTTACCTTACCTTACCTTACCTAACTAAACTTAACCAAACCAAACTTAACCTAACCTAACCTAACCTAACCTAACTTAACTGAACACTTAACCTCGTCATAATACTCACCCCTCGATCCTGGAGTGAACGGGTTTGAAATAGTCCTGCGAAGAGGGCAGCGATGTTGGCAGTGTAGGAGGCGACAAAGATGACACTGAAGGCGCCCCACACGTTGATGAGCACCTTGTTGGGCCACGACTTGGGGGCTGTGGGGGGAGAGGGGGAGGACAAGGCTATAATGTGTAGATTAAGGTTAGGAACGCAACACATATTTTATAAATGGTAGGGACTGATATAGACGATGGTGGTATGAGTTCCTGTCTGTGTGTGTGTGTGTGTGTGAGAGAAAGAGAGAGAGAGGGAAAGAGAGAAAAAGAGAGAGAGAGATTATATAAGTGCGAGAAAGGAAAGACAAGACTATTGTTACACACACACACACACACACACACACACATACACACATACACACACACACAGTTAGAGTTAGAGAGAGAAAAAAAAGAGAGAGACAGAGATTGTATACGAGAAAGGAAAGACAAGACTATATCATACTGTTACATAATGTGTGTGGAGAGAGAGAGAGAGAGAGAGAGAGAGAGAGAGAGAGAGAGAGAGAGAGAGAGAGAGAGAGAGAGAGAGAGAGAGAAACTTTTACCCAAGGAGTTATTAGTTATCCTGACGAGAGATTGAAGGAAGCTGTGTTAATTAAATCTATATTATTTTTATATATATAGTGTGTTCTGAGTTATCCCTAAAGTAACCGATTGAGTTTGGGAGGAAATTGTAGCGTTATTCTTTCTTTATTACGTAACAAACATCATTACTATAGAATTTTCGTATATTGTGAAGGAAGACTTTTTTTTTTTTTTTTTTGCCCCTCATTTTGGGATGAATCGGCAGAAGTGTTTTTGTAAAGTTAGGGCATCTCTTTGGTATTTTATTTTTGTTTTCCTTGCTCTGAGAAATTTTATATATAGTGTATTGTGCAGAAGAAAGAGGATGATGGAGAGAGAGAAAGAGAGAGAGAGAGAGAGAGAGAGAGAGAGAGAGAGAGAGAGAGAGAGAGAGAGAGAATCAGAATCAGAATCAGAATTGTTTATTTCCATTATTACAATGGTTTTTCTCCATTTTTTATATATATATAAAAAACTATAGTACATAAGATTACATTATTATTATTATTATTAGTAATAATCAGTGAACAGGCTGGGAGAGAATAAAATTATTCATAGATCCGAAGACCCCAGACTGCGACCACGATCACGGAAAGTTATATTAAAAAAAAAAAAAAAAAAAAACTAATCTAACCGACAGAGCCAACGATTAGCACGAGTCTTAAAGCCGCTAACTCCTACACCCTCAAAAACATAATCAGCTAACCCATTCCATGTTGCAGTTAAACTAGGTATGAATGATCTTTTAAACTGAGACGTCCTACACACTGGAATACTTAGCACGTTACGATGGGCCGAGGCTGCACCACGAGTGACACGACCAGCTACAAATGGTGCAGGAAGCATCTCATTCAAAGGATGCAGGCGGTTAGACCAGATCTTATAGTACATACAAAGCGCCGACACACTACGCCTGTGCTCAAGATCACAGATTCTACCCCCTCCCGCAATAAATTCTGCACATCTAACCACTCTATCCAACAACACTAAGTGACAAGTAGCAGCCGATCCCCATACTGGGGAACAATATTCAAGAATAGGGAGCACAAAACATTTGAAACACCGGACTAACAAATTACGATCACCAAAGACTCGCCAAACTCTACGCATAATACCAATCTTCTGGGAGACCGATTTAGCGAGAAAACGTAATTGCTTCTCAAATGTAAATTTAGAATCAAAGTGAACACCAAGAATAAGAAGATCACTGGATTCAACCAAGTTCACTCCACTTAACACCAAGTTAGGGAACCCAGGCAACAATGTACGACTCCTTGACACAATCATAGTCTTAGTCTTATTAGCATTTAATTTCATGCCCCACATCACACACCAATCACTGATCCTCTGAAGATCACGATTTAAAGATTCTGTGACAGAAACGCGCATATCACGGTGCTTCACTTCAGCCAGAAGAGTAGAATCATCTGCATATCCAATCAAGGTATTTTCTAAATTAGAGTACATATCAGCAGTATACAGTAAAAACAGTATGGGCCCAAGTACACTACCCTGAGGAACGCCTGATACAACTCTAATCCATTCACTATGAGAGCCATCAACCGTAACACATTGTGTCCTATTACTAAGGAACTGTCCAATAACCGACAACACACTACCACCCACTCCCACTGACCCCAGCTTATGTAAAATTGCAGAATGATTAACTCTATCAAAGGCAGCACTAAAATCTAGCTGAACAATCCTAGTTTCACCACCACAATCTAAAACCCCTTGAACCATGTGAGATACTGTGAGTAATGCATCACAAGTGCCTAAACCCTTGCGATAAGCAAACTGAGTCTGAGGCAATGACCCAGATCGTTCCAGGTACCTACTCAGTCTGGATGACAGCAACTTTTCAAATACCTTCGACAGCACAGGAGTTATAGAAATTGGCCGATAGTTACTGACCACAGGGGAAAGAGAACCCTTTGGAACAGGAGTGACACATGCAGATCTCCAAGAGGTGGGGAAGCTACCAAACCGAAACAACTTCCTAAACAAAATGCTGATTTGTGGGGCAAATACGGCCGCCAACTTCTTGTACAGAAGAGGAAAGAATCCAAGGGGATCAACACCACCATAGCTATCAAGATCAGTCAATATCCTTGATACTTCAGAAGATCTGAATGCAAAGGAGGTAAACTGTGGGCATTTATGACAACCAGATGGAATGGTGATATCATCTCTCAATTGCTTGCTATCAAAATGACGCAGTAGGAGATCAGCCTTAGCTTTCGAATCGGATACCAGACTACCTCCCTCACTGATAAGCGGTGGAAGAGAAGGATCTACACCAAACACAGAACTCTTCAGTGTAGACCACCACTTATGAGGATTCTCTGCATTGCCCAGGATATCTTTAGCTCGATCACCATGACTACGCTCAGCTTCTAAATATATGACAGCAGCTCTATTCTGTTTAACACGAAATTCATTCCAATTATCCGCAGTTCTATTAAGTTTCCAACGGTTATATGCTGACTGCTTGAGTTCGTAAGCCATACGACAGCGGTCATCAAACCAAGGCTTATCTCCTGTACGAAGAGACAACACTCTCGAGGGCACAAAGCGCTCAACAATACCATGAAGATGATCATTCAAGATGGCAATTGGATCATCACAACGCCTAACATCAGGCCAAGGTATCGCTCTAACAGCCCGCTCTATATTATCCCAATTAATACGATTCTTTAGGAGAATTTTCTTTCTTATGACCGCACACGGAACAGATTGGTTAGTCTTGACAACAAAAGATAGAGCGGAGTGATCTGAACCTCCAACAGGAGCTCTGACATAGTTAAGAATATTCCAGAATATTCCTTTGCAATCTTTTCTTAAAACTATGAAGAGTATTACAGTCCTTAACTATTGATGGTATATAGGTCATTCCAGGCTGTTGGGACTCTTTTCACGAAAGACTTTAAACCCATATTATTTGCAGATTTTAAAACATGTAAGTTATTTTGCTGTCTTGTGTTGAGAGAGAGAGAGAGAGAGAGAGATAGTAGGGAAGGAGGGAGGGAAGGAAGGAATGAGAGTGCAGAGGAAGATTAAGTAGAGAGAGAGAGAGAGAGAGAGAGAGAGAGAGAGAGAGAGAGAGAGAGAGAGAGAGAGAGAGAGAGAGAGAGAGAGAGAGAGAGAGAGAGAGAAAGTGAGAGAGAGAAAAAAAAAGAGAGAGAGAACGGGGTTGGGAAGGGGGTGATGGATTGTATGGTGAGTTGTAAGGAATTTCTCTGGTATACAGTTTAGTGAATAGTGTTGTGTAGAGAGAGTGAGGAGCGTGGAATGGGACCCTCTTAGCTGCCTCATTATTTATGGGCAGGGAGGGACAATGAGAGGTAATGGGTCGTAGAGGTTGTGGAAATTCCGGGAAGGGGAGGTAAGGAGGACAGAAGGGGTGATGGGGGAAAGGAGAGGGGAGGTTGATGAGGAGAAAGGGTAGGTCAGAGTCTTTGCGGATGAAACACAAAAGAGAGAGAGAGAGGAAGAGAGAGAGAGAGAGACTGAGCCTGTGTAATGTTGTGTGTATGAGAGAGAAAGAGAGAGAGAGAGAGACGTCAATAGATGTACTCCATTTACTTTATAGCCCCTCAGATGTAAACACAAGCAACTCAAAAGTATCACACAGAGAGGAAGGGAAAAATTCACAACACACCAGTGAAGCCCAACAGATTACTCCACAGAGAGGCTGCTGTGTCAAGGGCAGATTTTCCTGCTGCTGTGAATTGGAAGGTCTGTGATTCCTCCAAACTCTGCTAGGAAACAGACGACCTTAATGTTACCTTAATGTTACTGTAATGAGGGATCTGTTTCGTGGCATAGTTTGGAGGAATCAGTAGGCCTCTAATTTACCCACATAAGAATCTCCCTCCCATTAATTAAAGAGACCAGTACCAACAGAAGTCAAAGTGATGAGAGAGTAAAGGGATGTTAGGTTCATCAGTAGGAGAGGAGACATTCACTACAGTCATTGGCTCTGAAAGGAAGAGGAGGCCCGTTCCTCTTGCCCTCACTCCATACAGCCAGGAAGAGACAGACCTCACCAGGGCACTGGTCGACAGAGTATGAGGAAGGAACGCAGAGAGAAGCGAGAAAAATATGGAGAAATGGGGAAAGGAGAGAAGTGTAAGAGGGAGATAGAGAGCGACAGAGAAGTGTAAGAGGGAGATAGAGACCGACAGAGAAGTGTAAGAGGGAAATAGAGACCGACAGAGAAGTGTAAGAGGGAGATAGAGACCGACAGAGAAGTGTAAGAGGGAGATAGAGACCGACAGAGAAGTGTAAGAGGGAGATAGAGACCGACAGAGAAGTGTAAGAGGGAGATAGAGACCGACAGAGAAGTGTAAGAGGGAGATAGAGACCGACAGAGAAGTGTAAGAGGGAGATAGAGACCGACAGAGAAGTGTAAGAGGGAGATAGAGACCGACAGAGAAGTGTAAGAGGGAGATAGAGAGCGACAGGGGAGCCAAAGAGAATGCATGACAGACCTTTTTACTCTATGAAACAGCAGCAACAGCAGTACAGACAACAAAACAATGTAAGAAAAACACTGGAAATAAATAAACCCAAGAGAGTATAGTATCCTAAACTCAATGAAATAAAAAGAACCAATAGGACAATAGTTTACAGAGAGGGTTGGCAGCTGAGGTACGAAGACAAAGGTATCCCCAGGAGGTAAATCATCTCATTATGCAGGTCCCGTGTGGCTAAACCTGGTGGACTGGGAGGGGGTGGGGGCGAGATACACGAGGATTAGGAGGGGTAGACGGAGGGAGCGAGTAGTTAGGAAAGAGGTAGGAGAGGAGAGGTAGGGGTGTGCAGGGAGATGGTAAACTTGGAGAGGGAGAGTGTATACAGAATGGGATAGGGAGAGGGTAGGCGAGCGTTGGGGTGAAAGTAGGTGAAGGGAAGCAGGGAGTGGAAGAGGCTTGGGAGTTGGCAGGGGTGGACAGGGAAGGGAAGGCGAGGGGATGAAGAGGGTAGGTAAGGGGTGGGGGATGAAAGGGGATAAGGCAAGGGGTGGGAAGGGGTTGGATAGGAGAGAGAAGGCCAGAGTGGGGATGGAGACACAGACAGGCGGAAAATTACTAGGCGTATGGTTCTAAATTTGGACAGACTTCACTGGCGCCGTGATATTGAATCGAAGCCTCAAGTAAATGATTCTACTATGAACTATTTACCGAGTTTAGCGACGAACTGTGTTGAGGGGCAAGCTGTGTATTGTACTAAAGTGTAGAAGTTACGCCCGTAGTTTAAAAAAAAATTGAGGGCCTTTACTGGAGCTCTATGAATTCTCCAAACTACTCCAGGCAACAGATTCCCGATATTAGAAACACTGAAGCATTCTGTGGCCAGGATTATTTGGAGGTTCATAGAGCTCCAGTAAGGGCCCTCAATTTTGTTTAAACTACGGGCCTTAGTAACCCCTTATCCTCTTGTCGAGTCTACTAGAAAACTATGGTTAGAACAAGAAGGTAAACAAACATAGTTACATTTACCTTGGGTCAGATTTTAGACGATGATCTCTCTTACTTAAAGGGATAGTATACTTTTGATAGACTGGAGTGCCATGATGCCTCCAAAGTATGCCAGGAAACAAGACCAAATGAACAAAAGTAATGGTGTTTTGTTGCTTGGAACAGGTTGGATGAATCAGTTGCACCAGATTTGTCAACACTGTACTTCCTCCTTAATTAAGTCAGTCTCGGCTCATTATTTAAAAGGTATAAGTGAGGCAAAGAGGGAGAAGGAAGGAAGGAAGGGATGGATGGATGGATGGTGAGAGTTGGGTTGGGTTGGGTTGGGTTGGTGGGTTGGGTTGGGTTGGGTTGGGTTGGTGGGTTGGGTTGGTTGGAATTATCGTTAATGAACTTGTTC
>JAWZYT010005254.1:0-7500 GCA_034508575.1 Petrolisthes manimaculis
TTTTGTTTTTGTTTTTAATTTTCTGTCACATTCACATTTGTATTGGGGATAAAACCCAGAATGCAATATTAATGGTAATACTATTATTTGACATGGAATCTGTTTGTGCACGCTATTATCAATGGTGGTTCAGAGGTAATTTTATTTCTATACAGTAAAGTGAAGGGAATTTGTCGAGGCAGCTTTTATATAATTAATACTCAAACTTAATATATTATTTATTTTGACTCTCAGTTCATTCTCTTATGGAAACAGAAAAAAAAAAAATAACACGTGGGAAATAGGCAAGACAAACATTCGTGGTGTATACGATGGCGTGGTACCGATACGATGGCTCTTTAGTGTGTATATAATTATAGAGTCATCATATCAGTACCATACCTTCGTTAACACTATCATTGAAATGTTGTTCTTGTTTCCTATACGTACGAGAAATAGATGGGAGATTTTTTTTTTCTTGCCTTACAAAGTTCCGTAGAAAACACAACTAAACTATAAAGTCATACCCGGTGGAGTGAGTGCCAGCGGAGGTGGAACGAGTGCCAAGATGCCTGTGTGTGCCTAGATGGTATCAACCAGTCCTCAGCCACTCACCTCTCCTGGCACCTTATTTTATGTTCTCTTATTCTGTCCCAACTTTTTCTCTCTCTCTCTCTCTCTCTCTCTCTCTCTCTCTCTCTCTCTCTCTCTCTCTCTCTCTCTCTCTCTCTCTCTCTCTCTCTCTCTCTCTCTCTCTCTCTCTCTCTCTCTCTCTCTCTATATATATATATATATATATATATATATATATATATATATATATATATATATATATATATATATATGTATCTATCTCTCTCTCTATCGTGTCTTCTTACTTTGTCATTTACCCTTGTCCTCTTATTTTGTTCTATTTAATTCCCCTCATTCGTTTCCCTCGTGTCGTGTGTGTCCCCTTACTCTTCCTATGCCCTTTTCTCTCCCCAATTCCCCTTTCTATTTTCCTTCTTAGTGCCTCCACGCGCTCTTTCCTTTCTCACCCTGTACCCATATATACTCTTTTTTCTTCACCCTTTCTCGTTTATCATCCCTATCACCTTCCCCTATCTTTCTCCTTGTTCGTTTTCCCCTGTCTAAACCCCTTGTTGCCCCTTATACTCTCGTCCCATACTTTGTTTCCTTATTCCTGTTCTGTTACCTGTACCGTCTCCAATTTATTATCAGGGAGTAGGAGGAGGTGGAGGAATGGTGGGGGAGAATGGGGAGCAGCGATGATGATGATGATGCATTGGAGGAAGAGTAAATAAATGGATGATGGAGGTCTGTGAGATAGAAGGGATGTATAGGGAAGGAAGGAAGACAGGTTTTGAAAGGGAATAACAAGGGACAGTGAGTAGTGGGTGAACTTGGAGGGGTAGGGGATTAGGTGAATAGGCATCAAGGGGCGGTAACAAGGAGTGGATAGGTAGTGTGTGTGTGTGTGTGTGTGTGTAGAGGAAAAGACGATAGTATTAGAGGTAGACAGTTGGTGTGGTGGGGAGAAGTGATGATAATTATGAATGAGTAGATAGAGTGGTGTGTTGTGTGATGGTTAAAAGAGTGGATATAGGATTGGTGGATATCTGGTTTGTTTGGTATAGAGCTAGGATGAGAAATATTCGTGGAGGGTACGAGATGATGTGGAGGAGGATATGACAGGGTATGGAGGGGTAGATATTTGGGATGGATAGCAGAGAGGAGATGGCTGGAGAGGCGGAACAGGCTGTGTGATTGTGGGTTAGTAATATGGAGGGTCTGAGGCACTGATTTGTGGGCAGGTGGAGGTGAGGGTCGGTCTCCCCCGGGCCACACACAACCTTGGTCACTCTTCCCTCCCTCCCTACCTCCTTCCCAATCTCCCTCCACTCCTCCCTCCCTCCCTCCCTCCCAATCTCCCTCCACTGTTCTCCTTCCTTCCCTCCCTCCCTCTCAATCTCCCTCCACTGTCCTCCTTCCCTCCCAATCTCCCTACACTGTCCTCCTTCCCTCCCTATCTCCCTCCACTGTCCTCCTTCCCTCCCTATCTCCCTCCACTGTCCTCCTTCCCTCCCTATCTCCCTACACTGTCCTCCTTCCCTCCCTATCTCCCTCCACTGTCCTCCTTCCCTCCCTATCTCCCAATCTCCCTTCACTGTACTCCATCCTTCCCTCCCTCCCAATCTCCCTCCATTGTCCTCCACCACACACTCTTGTCTTCACCTTCCTCAACACCCCTCCAGAGTTCAGACTGTCCCTTTGAGTTCGTCTGTATAATCTTACTACGTTACGACCTCATTCTAAATATTCTTACATTGTATTTTGTTTATTTTTTTCCACATTCTCCTTTCACTTTTTTTTTTATTATTATTATTATTTTTGTTCTTTTCTCATTCCATTTGTTGTTGTGATAATGTTATTTTCTTTCCTATCGTGTTACATTTCTGTGGGTATGTTTTTTTACTTGTTTTAATTGGATGATGAACTTTCCAGCCATTTCTTTGCTTATTTCATTAACCCAATTCCCGACAGTTCAATACCTGGTGAAGCTCTCTAATGAATACTACTACAATTTTTTTTTTTTATCAATACATCCTCCCTTATCTCAATCCCAGCACAAACCAAGCCTCCAGTCCCTTATGCTCATTCCACCTTTGGCATCTCACCATTTGCTTATGGAGAAAATGTTCACTGCTTAGATTCTGCTAATGCTCGTGTATCCATTTTTGCAAGGTATTCTCCCACCACCCAGCCAATAGTTAGCACCGTGCCAATTCGTTTCGGTCATGGATCCGTAAAGACATTAGCAAATATTTATCCATGCTTTTCCTTGTAACTAAAATACGTGTCTTAGTCCAACACAATAATCATCCTTGTATGTACAGTGTAAATGTGAAAACACAACATATATTAAAGTCGTAAGAACCACATAAATATTCAGTCATATTATTAAAATACTACTGAATACATATTAATAAAACACACAAAAATATACAGTGAAAATATTAGGATACAAAACTGAAATTGCATTCGTAGACTAAAGGAAAGTCGTATATACATTATGCACAGTGAAAAATATATGAGAAGGATTATCCCACATTTAACGTTGTCTTTCATATGGTAATGGGCTTTGGTAGGTAGGTAGGTAGGTGTCCTGGGTATGATGTGGCCGTGGCTGACCCCTGCATTCCTGTCCTCGCTGGCTGGAGAACTTTTTGTCTCTCATCTCCCTTTCACAGCCTCGTACATTATACTGGTGTCCGCGTCTTGTGGTCCTCGTTCCGTTTGCTTCTTACAACACCACACCACCACTAGCTTGCTCTCTCCCTCACTCTCTCTCTCTCTCTCTCTCTCTCTCTCTCTCTCTCTCTCTCTCTCTTTTCAGAACACTTGACAACACTACTACCTTTAGCTTATACGAGTGTTGTGAAATAGCAAGTTGTATGTCATTGAAAAAGAGAAGGTAGTCATTTGGAAGATAAGGTGAATATTACTATTATTTCCAATACCACAAACCAACCATTGATATTCAACCAACATAGTAATGGGTCTTAAATTCGAGCTCCGTTTTTTTTTATGAGCACGGGAATAGGAGTTGTTATGTCCATGATAAAGACGTTTAGGTTCGTGTCCAAAAGGGTCGAATAAATTTATATAAGTCCTTTGGTGGTGGTGGTGGTGGTGATGGTGGTGGTGTGGGTCGACTGTGGCTATAGTGATTGATGGGTGTCGCGTGATGATGGGTCCACTCCAGTCCGCTTCTCTAAGTCAGGGTCGCGAAAATTGCAGGGATGTGTTCGGGGGTTATTGCAGAATCAAACGGCGGCGGTGGCGGCGGCATCTTGAAGAACCTGGTGTGTGTGTGTGTGTGTGTGTGTGTGTGTGTGTGTGTGTTTGCGGTGGGACTGAGCATAAATCTGCATCAGTGTTAATAAATTGTAAAATTGGTGGGTGTTGGGGGGTAGTTATCGGGATACTCATGGTGGCTGGGGTACGGGTGTGTGTGTGTGTGTGTGTGTGTGTGTGTGTGTGGGAGGGGGAATGGCTGACGCTGATGTAGTGTGCAACAGGTCTTTCATTTCTCTTTGTTTACGTTAAGGGAAGGAGAGGTATAGACTGAGGATTATTTTGACTTCCACTTAACTCGACTGTCTCCCTCTCCTCATCTTCCTTCGCCTGTGTAATAATCTTTTCTCACTTATCTCCTCCCGTCCCCGTGTGGCTTCTGTAATAAATTATAATCCTAAGTATATTATAAGGATGTGCATGATTGTGTTTATCCATTTCTGAGTGTGTATGAGATTTTAGGATAATCCACAAGAGATATCAGTTGAAAGATGCAACACGAAAATGTCCATAAATTGAGAAGTAATGAGTATAGTGAAAGACCGTCTTGCTACAGGGGACTACTAGTGGCTGATGAAGAGATGTGTCGTGGGTAAATATATAGTGTGAATGTGAGACAGACTCCAGTGTGTATGTATGTCTGACAGTACGAAGCAGTAAATATATTAGTGTTTAAGTGGATACATTGTATTTTCTCCTCAAACAGACACATATTATTATAAACAGTACGAATCCATAAATAAATTAGTGGATAAGTGGATACATTGTATTTTCGTTGGGTGTATACCGTAGATGTGTTTGTTTATATTGATATGTGTCTGTTTGAGAATATGATTTGTGTGTAGATGTGGGTATGGGTATGTGGTGGGTATGGGTATGGGGTGTGTAGGTGGGTATGGGTATGGGGTGTGTAGGTGGGTATGGGTATGGGGTGTGTAGGTGGGTATGGGTATGGGGTGTGTAGGTGGGTATGGGGTGTATAGGTGGATATGGGTATGGGGTGTGTAGGTGGGTATGGGTTGTGTAGGTGGGTATGGGTATGGGGTGTGTAGGTGGGTATGGGGTGTATAGGTGGGTATGGGTATGGGGTGGGTATGGGTATGGGATGTGTAGGTGTGTGTGTAGGTAGGTAAGTATGGGTAGACTATAGGGGCGGGGAGAAGAGGAGGAGGAGGAGGAGGGGGATGATGAGAAGGAGGAGGACGTCTCTGCCCACCAGACCTACTCAGAAAATGGTGGGCATAATTGGTTGTAATAATAGAGGTGGAGCTCCTGTAATGGGCGCGTAATGTGGGCACATGTGGGCGTCAGGGGCTCGACCCGGGTGGCCCGCTTTGTTTAGGGGCCCCCCAGACAAAAACAGAAGGCCCTGGTTTCTTTTCTTGCCCCTCAGCGCCAACCAGCCAGCCAGGAGCGATGGTGAAGGTGGTGGTGGTGGTGGTATGGTGGTGACAGTGATGGTGAAGGTGGTGACAGTGGCGGTGGTGGTGGTATGGTGGTGACAGTGATGATGGTGGTGGTGGTGGTGGTGATGGTTGTGGTGATAGTGGTTGATTCTGAGGAAGATGACACATTTAGTTTCATATTCACCCTTGCGTCCCATATATCTAAAACCATTTATAATAGTTATATTCTTCTATATGTGCAAAACACCTAATTTCATGAACATCGCCATATTCAGCACATCGCTTTTCAGTTTTACCCAGTGTTCGACATGTAATACTTGAAAGGTAATTTACACGAATATCGATATTTAATTTAGTAGGCATCAAGTTTTGCTTCAATATACATTTTTAATAAACGAGCTCATCAGGTGTAACTCATGATTCGGGGAATACGTTAACTAAAAAAAAAAATATGATCACGACATAAAAACCATGACAAGTGTTGGTGACTCAAATGTGGTAATATTTACACTTTGGTTAATAATACACATATGATTAGGAGAACAGACGGCACTTGAAGTTCTCTCAGTGGATGATCCTAGCAAAGTAGTTTTTATGTTTTTAATTACCTTTTAGTAAGTCGGAGGTACTGTTAGAGACAAAAGTCGTGTTTCTGTCGTGTCGGATGATTTGATATATATAACTCGCGAAACTTAACGGGATGCGGGAGTTGGGGACAGGCTCGAGTGGGGGGGGGGGGAATAGGGGAACAGACTTGGAGGGTTAGAAAGCCTGTCCCCTATTCCCGTACCCCCTAACCTCCCCCTAAGCCTGTGCCCCTATTCCCGCATCCCCCCCCAAAAAAAATAAAACCCCGACCCCCCCAAAAAAGCCTGACCCCCCCAAAAAAACCCTGACCCCCCCCCCCCCCAAAAAAAAAAAAAAAAAAAACTCCCAAGCCTGTCCCCCTATTCCCGCACCCCCTTAATGATAACCCCACCACAGTAAAGTTCGTACCCCTGTTTGGTTAGACCCCCTGTACCTTAGATTTACACCAATTTTGCACGACACTTGAGTTTTGTCTTTGGTAGTACACAAACAAAAACATTCCCACATACAGTTTAAGGGGAGGGTATAATTCTGACATTTTTGGAGATTATGATTCCTCCAAATTATTCCAGGCAACAGGATACCATTATTTTTCTTCATCTGGGTGTGTTTCCTGGCATACTTTGGAGGAATCAAGGCACTCCAATGTTCCAAAAGTATACTCTCCCCTTAAGTCAACAGACCACGCAAGGAATTAATTAACGAAATTAATGATAGAATTGAAACATAGAAAAAAGTAGTTTATAGATTCGGTCCCAAATAAATGTAAACATCCCAATGGAGAATGTATGTATGTATGTGTACTGGGTATGTATGTGTGTGTACTGGGAATATATGTATACATCCCAATAGAGAATGAATGTATATGTTTACTGGGAATGTATGTATGTGTACTGTACTGGGAATATATGTATACATCCCAATGGAGAATGTATGTATGTGTACTGGGAATGTATGTATGAGTATTGGGAATGTATGTATGTATACTGAGAATGTATGTATGTGTACTGGGAATGTATGTATGTGTACTAGGAATGTATGTATGTGTACTGGGAATGTATGTATGTGTACTGGGAATGTATGTATGTGTACTGGGAATGAATGTATGTGTACTGGGAATGTATGTATGTGTACTGGGAATGTATGTATGTGTACTGGGAATGTATGTATGTGTACTGGGAATGTATGTATATGTACTGGGAATATAAATACTTATGTCCCTGACCCTGAGTGTATAAGAGAGGAGGGGAGGTCGGAATGATGATGATGATGATGAAAATATCTCTATGCGACAAATTAGAGGGTAATGACAAATTGCTGAGGTATATCTGCAATATGAGCGGCTATTTTTATCCATTGATTGCCGTGGTATCTTCAACATTCATCGTAGGCAAGAAACATTTTTTTTTTTTTTTTTTACGTTTTTTTTTTTTACGTTTTTTTTTTTTTTTTTTTTTACGTTTTTTTTTTTTTTTTTTTTTTTGTCGATGGTGTGTGTGGTACGGATACGATTATTTCATAGACTACATTACACTACACAGTCATCGTATCGGTACCACCAATACCGATGCTTGGAAATGCATGGTGGGGTAGGGCATTTATTTAGGTGAATGTCCCAAGAGAATTAGAATCTTCTAAACATACATACATACATACATATACACAC
>JAWZYT010005254.1:10000-24283 GCA_034508575.1 Petrolisthes manimaculis
GGAATTCCCCAGGGGTGGATTGTGAGGGGTTCCTGGAGTCCCCTTAACCATAGTGCCAAGTTACCGCCCAATAATTAGTCTACCTGATATTTGAGCTGGGAATTAGCTTTCTTATGATTGAGGTTTTGGGTTGAGAATCGCCTGTTCTCATGACCCCAATCCTCCCCGTGGCACACCTCAGTATTATTAGCCATTCCATGTCTTAGTGCAGAGTGTGTGTGCGTGTATGTGTGTGTGTTGATGATGGTAGTGATTATTGATGTTGGGTTTAGAAATGTTCACAAGGATCCACACTCTCGACTTGCTCCACCTCGCCCACTCTGGTATATCCTATGTAAAGGTTTCATTCGAATCTATCGTGGCTATGTTTGGGAAACCTGGGTCACCTGGGCGTCCCTTTGCCTCGCCCCACCAAAGTAACCCCGGCGAGCACGTGTGTGATCTGTACAAACGAGTATGTACAGTAATGATAAAAAAATAATCATCCACGTATGGGTAATTCATACAAATTATTTATCTAATGTTTTCACGTTCTCATAATATTATAATGTTATTTTTTTAATATTGAGTATATGATTGAAATAAATTAGACGATACTGCAACCTATTAATTGGATAATTTCCCAGTTAACGAACAGAGGAAAAACTATAAAACGTTTATACAAGTCACCCCGATGTGGATGACTATTATTGACCACGACGGTACAGTAAATGTGGATACATGTGAGTGTATGAACATCATCAGTGTTTACATGATGTGTGTGTGTGTATGTGTGTGTATGTATTTGTGTGTGTGTATGTGTGTGTGTGTGTGTATGTAATAATAAATAATAATAATAATAAACGGTTTATTTCACATAGTGCAGCCCTGGAGCTGAAAATATACATGGGTGAGACAATGTTAAAAAAAAAAAAAGTGGTAATGTGTGTTAGACATACATATACATATACATAAAATTCTACAGGTACATATGGGAATAATTATTTGTTGTTAATTATATTAACAATAGCAGGTATTGCGCTGTTCTTGTACCTGTCTGTTCTTGACCTTATGGGTTTTAGTTTGTTGTAGCGACGGGTGGGCCTTGATGGAGGGGGGAGGGCCGGGGGTAGGAACAGGCGATGGCGAGGTTGTGACAATAACCTCTCACCAAACTTGGTCAGGTCACGGCGGTACTTTTCCTTTAGTGAGGGAAGGTTTAGGGAGATTAGAGCCTGTTGATAGCTGGTATAGGCTGGTCCCAAGATAATCCGGCATGCTCTTTTTTGTATGTATGTGTGTGTGTGTATGTGTGTGTGTAGGTAGGTAGGTGAGTCTGGTGGGAGCGAGGGGAAACAATATTTAGGTAAGGGTAAAGTGTTGGCCATTTGCCTCAATGACTGGAGCCGGCCACCACCACCCATTTCCTCCCTCAATAGTACTGTTTTGCCAAGCATTTTCTGAGGCACGGAAATTCAAGTGTTACATATGTAATGTTTCCATCTAGCCGACTCCATTCACCGTATGTGTGTATGTATGTATGTATGTGCTTGTGCATGTCCATATTATTTTGTCCTTGCTTGTGGTTTTCGCAGTGGGTGAATTGAAATTTTCCCCTATCGAGTCCTGAGTCATAATGGGAATGGAATGTGAGCTCTCTCTCTCTCTCTCTTCTCTTCTCTTCTCTTCTCTTCTCTTCTCTTCTCTTCTCTTCTCTTCGTGTTGAGTATACTACCACTACCACCACCTCTTCTCGTCCTACCATACATCCTAACCAGCCTATACTATACATCCTAACCAGCCTATACTATACATCCTAACCAGCCTATACTATACTATGCTGTACAGGGACTATCAGGTCCAGGGTGGCCTTTCATCCCCAATATCTCTTTCTCATCACGCTCACTTTTCATGCTGTTGAATATATTGAACACACACACACACACACACACACACACACAATAACATTCATATACTTCCGTTCAATCCTACACACACACACACACACACTCACTCACTCTCAATAACATTCATATACTTCCGTTCAATCCTACACACACACACACACACACACACACACACACACACACACACACACACACACACACACACACACACACACACACACACACACACACACACACACACACACAAAGAAAGGGGAGTGAATCAATATATGGCCCCAGATCCTCACCCCATCCATTACCCTTTGCTGATCCTGGGATGTACTGTCGTGGCCACAAGTTTTGTATCTGTATGTCCCTCCCTACAATTACAATATAAATAATAACTTAAATGTTTGAAGGAAGAAGATGACTGTGTGTGTATGTATGTATGTATTGTATGTATGTATGTATGTATTGTATGTGAATATTACTCTGCCCCGTCATTAGTCTAGTAGTAAAAAAACAAGGTATTGGATAACATGTATGGAAGTGGAGTGAGTAAGGATGTTGAGAATATAATATAGGAAGGGAGGCTGGGAGAGGCAGAGTAGTGGATGAATAGAGATGAGAGGATAGATTGGAGAGAGATAGAGGGGAAAGAAAGGAAGGAAGGATTAGGAAGTGGAAGGAACAGAGTGTGGAATGATATAGAGGGGAAAGAAAGGGAGGAAGGATTAGACAGTGTAAGGAACAGATTGGAGTAAATAGAAAGAGAACGGATGAGATGGGATGGACAGAGGTATGTAGGGAAGAAGTAAATGGTGGAAGGTAGGGAAGGGATGACAGTGACAGGGAAATGTAGGGAAGTGGTAAATGGTGGAAGGTAGGGAAGGGTTGACAGTGACAGCGAAGTGTAGGGAAGTGGTAAGTGAGAGGGACCAGTAGGTTAGGGGGAGGACACCAGTGGGGGGGGGGGGGACCACCACACCAATAAAAGAATTATCTGTCCTTGAAGCTACCCACCCCCTCTACCCCTCCTCCCTGTACATCCCTCTCCGCCCCCCACTACCCTCCCCACCTCACCCACCCTTTCCAACCCACTCATTTTTCCCCAACCCACTCATCTCACCCCAACCACTCACCTCTCTTTATCTCCACACAACCCCTCCCCTTTACCACACATACAGACACGTAGCCCCCCTTCCCTTTCCTCCAAACCTGTCACCCCCTACATGCACTCCCATCTCCCCTCCCTCCCTCACTCCCTCCCCAATCCGACACAATCACCTGGCCTCCACTTCCATCCCCTTCCTCATCCCCCTATCATATCACCCTTCCATCCATCCCTACATCCATCCCCTCCCTCACTCCCTCCATCCCTCCCTCACTCCCTCTATCCCTCCTCCCATCCCTCTCCATCCCTCCCCTCCCTCACTCCCTCCACTTATTTTCCCTCCCTCGACCCCCAGACACATACACAATGCTACCAAGCGAATTTTTATTGTCCGATTGTGTTGTGCGTGATGGTCGTGGATACCTGCTGTATATATGGACTGTGGGACTCGTCGATTATATTGTATAGACTATTATACAACCTATTATATTGTTATAGAGACCTGTATTGTACAACCGGGATGGAGCTCAGATAGATTGTGGACATTTATACCTATACGAGGGGAGAATTCACTATAGTATATACGTTATTTAGTGCATTTTGCTTTGCTTAATTTGTATTATTATACTTTTGCTTCTGTATTTGTTTTTGTCATAATTTGATATATTATGTGTTTTAGGATGAGAGGTAAACAAACACCGATTGCTTGGGGTATGAAGCCAGTACGGTATATTTTATTATGTTTAATCTTGTATCATTCAAATTCTGGTCACTTAAATCGAAGCGTGAGATAAATATAGAACTCGCACGGTCTATTTGAATATGTGAGGGTATAAAGTGTTCGAGATAAGCCAAAACTAAGTCAGACAATATTTGATGAGGTAAAGCAAAACTAGGCAGTGTTAGTTAGACCAGGACCGGTATTCACAAAACATCTTAGAATTTGGACTTGTTCGTTTATTTGCAATATTAACCTCACCATAGAGTTTCAGGTTCATTTCAAAGCAGTGGATGGTTTTTCTATCCTATTGGTATGAGCTTTTGTTATGATTTCGAAGCAATGTCGGTTTCTAGTCCTAGCCAAGAATGAATGCTTGTGAATAAAATTTTTAGATAAGAGTGAACTTTGCTTTTGTGAATACGGGCCCTGGGTCTCATGTATCAGACCCTGAGTTAGACAACACAGAACCTGGTCAGGAAATGTAAGTACGAAGATTGAATACAAGGTGAGGATATGTATGACGATTCAAAACAAAGCTAGAATGGAAGCAATATCATTATATCCGTAACTTTATACTGAAGGAATCGACTTGAACTGAACCCAACGGAATGTGAGGAAAGGATTTGGTTGGAGAGTGAAGCCTTAAAAATGTCGCATCCCTCCACTCCATTCCATTCCATTCCATTCCCCGGGTCGAGTCCCTCCCCCAACCAACCCGACCCTCACCCCCGACACCGCCGTGATTTGTCATAATTTCGGTGATTTCTTCCAGGGGGACAAAAGGAAGGGGCCGGGATGGGCTGGATAATGCTAGATGTCATGGGAGGGTGACCGCTCTGAAAGCTCAAACGTTGGGTGGACCGGGAGGGAAGGAAGGAAGGTGGGGGTGGTGGTGGGGGATGGCAGCTAGAGAGAGGTATTTTAGGGGCAAGGGGGGGGGGAATGTAGGGGTTATAATATATGGATGGGAAGAACTCCATGGGTGGGTTGGGGTGAAGGGAATTGGTTGGTTGGGAATAGAAGGTGCACGGAGGAAGAGGTGGAAGTAAAGGGAGTGTGAGTGGAGATGAGATGATGAGGTTGTGTGAAGGGAGTGTGAGTGTGAGTGAGTGGAGATGAGGTTTTAAGGACGAAGGTTTAAAATGAGGTTGAGGTGAAGAAGATATGTGAAGGAAAAATATAGAGAAAATTAACGGAGAGGACCGATAAGTAATAATAATAATAATAATAATAATAATAATAATAATAATAATAATAAATCGAGATGTCTAGAGGAATGAAGGTAGGAGGAAATGTGTACCGTATCGTAGGTTAAAAAGAGAAGGAAAAAGGAAGGTAGAGGAAATATCAGGGAAATAACAGGTAAGAAGATAAGTGTAGTGAGGGAAAGAGAGAGAGAGAGAGAGAGAGAGAGAGAGAGAGAGAGAGAGAGTGTGAGGTGAAGATGCGGTAAAAGCGAGGAAAGAGAAAAAGGAAAAAGTATGAGATATTATTTTGAAGAAGTGAGGATGGAGAGAGTGTAGGTTAAAAAAAAGAACAGGAAAAAGGAAAGAGGAGGAAATATCAGGAAAAGAAAAAAACGGAAGAAGATAGGTGTAGTGAGGGGAGAGAGAGAGAGAGAGAGAGAGAGAGAGAGAGAGAGAGTGGGGTGAACATGCTATAAAAACGAGAAAAAAGGAAAAAGTATGAGATATTTTTTGAAGAAGTGGGGCTGGAGAGAATGTAGGTAGGTAGAGAAGGTAGAGAAGGTGACACGGAAAATGCTCTGGAGCGCTGTCAACCAAATCAAGACTTTTTCCTCCTTGTACGACGACGCCATCCCCTCCCTCCCTCCTACCCCCTCTCCCCATGTTACCCCCAGGCGACAGCAGAGGAGGGAGGGAAGGGGGGGGGGGGGTAGGGGCGTGGTTAAGATGGTGTTGGGTGGGGAGGGAGTGGACCGGGGTATAGGCTAGGTGGGTATATTAGGTGGTGGATAGTAGTAGGTGGGTAAATGTTCTAGTTCCTGCAGTTTTATTTACTTTCACTATTTATTGCTGCGTAGTAGACAGCTTTTTATACATTTAAAACATATTTTATTTATGTTTTATTTCTTTTTCTTTACAGGTAAGCTCCGGTGAACTACTAGTAGACTCTCGGGTGCCTATATTGTACCGAAAAGAAGAACAGATAGTATAAAACAGATTCATAGGTAAGTAAGTAGTATTTTGTTCAAGGGAAGATGTTTGAGATAACTTCCTGGATAATATATAACTTTTCCATCTGGCTAGACTTTTGCACTGGAGTAATATCCATGAAAAAGTTTTATTAAGTAATGAACGTTTTTTTTTTTTTTTTTAGAAGAAGGAAGAGGAGGAGGATAGGAGTGGAGAGTAGGATAGATATTATACTCTCTCTCTCTCTCTCACACACACACACACACACACACACACACACACACACACACACACACACACACACACACACACACACACACACACACACACACACACACACAATGTTTGTAGGTAAGGATGGTGTGAGGAAAGATAATTGTTACTGTGAGATAACGCGTGAAGATGGATGCGAGTGAGAATATTTAGATTATGTGTGTGTGTGTGTGTGAGGAAGAAAGAGTGAGAGTGAATATGTTGACGTTTTGTAGTTTGTGACAAGTAAGGCAACTCTTTATAAGGCAAAATGGTGATGGTGGACTGTGATAAAGATGGTGTGAAAGAATAAGGATAGTGTGATAAGGATGGTGTGAATGAATGAGGATGGTGTGAAGGAATAGGACTCGGAGTGAAAGGGTGTGATTAGTTGTGAAGGAGGATGCGTGTATGTATGTGTGTGTGTGTATTTTTGTTTGTTTGTTTTCTAATGTGGGGCAGGGAAGGCAAACTGTGAAGTGAGTGGGTGAGAAAGACAGACTGTTTATGTGTGTGTGTGTGTGTGTGTGTGTGTTCTAGTTTGGGGCAACGAAGTCAAAACTGTGTAGCGAGAGAGAGAGAGAGAGAGAGAGAGAGAGAGAGAGAGAGAGAGAGAGAGAGAGAGAGAGAGCTAGCGGGAGAATGTGTATGTATGCATGTATCCTGTTGTATGTATGTATGTATGCTAGTAAGAAGTACTGTATGGTATGTAGTGTTGCAACATATGAATCTTGTCTGGTCATGAAGAGACATTTTCATTCTCTGCTCCACTTTTGTATGTGATTATTTGTACAGTACCAAGCTTTTTGTCCTCCCTTCTTTCGCCCATCTCACCTTCTCTGTTTTCCTTCCTTGTTTTCCTTCCTTTCGACCATCTCTCCTTCTCTGTTTTCCTTCCTTTCGACCATCTCTCCTTCCACGTTTTCCTTTCGCCCGTCTCTCCCTCTCTGTTTTCCTTCCTTCGACCATCTCTCTCCTTCCTTGTTTTCCTTCCTTTCGCCCATATCTCCTTCTCTGTTTTCCTTCCTTCGACCATCTCTCCTTCCCATATTTCCTTCCCTCCCTTTCCTTCCTTCCTTTCCTCCCTTTCCATCCCTTTCCTTCCTTCCTTCCTTCCTTTCCTCCTTTTCCTTCCTTCCTTCCTTCCATCCCTTTCCTTCCTTTTCTTTCCCTCCCTCCCTTTCCTTCCTTCCTTCCTTCTTCCTTTCCTTCCCTCTCCTTCCCCTTCCTTCCTTCCCCCTGTATTAGACGCTGACACAGTTCAACATCATCACATATACGACACGACCCTGACACTTGAGTAAGCACTTTTAGACTGATTTTGATCCTGTTGTGCGAGTCTGTTGTTTTTATTTCGCTGACTACATGAGGAATACTTCTGACAGATGGAGGGAAGGAAGCACTGGTGACATGCAAAAGGTTTAATATTAGTTCAGTTAATTCATAAACAGCTGCCCATTTTTATATATAATAATAATAATAAGGTTGGACTAACGCCAGTCGGTTTAGTCTGGTAGGAGTAAAATTAGGGACGGGGAAGGACACATAAAATCAATTTAACCCCGTGATATATAAGTAAATTTTAATGACCATTGTGAGCGATATTTTATTTTCTAAGTTATGATGTTCCTACACGGCATCTGGAGGCAGGAAAAAACTCGAATTGATTAACAGTAATTGCCTCAACGCTTGTTACTTGAAATTTACACGAGTTGAAAGATATGAGGATTAGGAAGGTGCAAGGAGTGGGGTTGCATGGTTGCCAGGGAAGGAGTGGGACGTGGGAGGTCGGAAAGTGAAGTGTTGTAGACCAGGAAAAGTGAGGGAAGGGAGTTCTGGTGGGAAGGTGGGGTGGGGTGGGGTGGGGTTGGGGGGTAGAAGTCCACAGTTAGGTGTGGAAGGTAGGGTCTGCCAGCCAGGAGGGAGGGACGGCAGGTCTGGTGGGGGAGAGGGAGATCAGACAGGGAAGGGAACTTTTTTGAGTTGAAGGGAAGACAGGGAAGGAAGGGATAAGACATAGGTGTAGGGACTAGATGCTGGTCGAGAGGGTAAGGGTGATGGAGGGTGGGGAGGGAAGGGGGTTGGAATAAGGGTGTTGTCAGGGAGTATGGTTGGGTTGGATGGGTCTGGTGAGGGAGGGGGATGGGATAAGGGTGTTGTCAGGGAGTATGGCTGGGTTAGATGGGTCTGGTGAGGGAGTGAGTGAGGGAGGGACCTAGGGAGGGAGTCATTACCCGGGTGCTGTAATGGCTCCTTACCTTAGTAATGAAGACGTTGGGGCCTGCCTGCCTCATTACCTGTTCTCCTGCCTCTCCCTGCCTGCCTCATTACCTCCTCTGCTGCCTTACCTTGCCTTCTTAACCTTGCCTGCTTCATTATACGGCCTGCCTGACTTATTATCCGCTCTGCTGCCTTACCCTGCCTTCCTCTCCCTGCCTCGTTAGTCTACCTGTACTGTTGCCTTACCTGCCTCTCACTTTTCCTCATTAACTAAGGTACTCTACTGAATTACCCAGACTCTCTCACTTCATATCAAATGTTGCTTTATTAAGAGGACGGTATAGTTTGAACATTTTTGGAGATATTTATGATTCCTCCAAACTATTCCCAGCAACAGGCCACCCATTATTTTTGTTAATTTGGTCCCGTTTCGTGGCATACTTTGGAGGAATCAAGGCACTCTAATGTACCCAAATTATAGGTACTCTCCCCTTAATCCTGCCTTTACACAACCCGTCTTCCTTACCTCAGTACACATAGTTTGTTGTTGTTGTTACTCTCTCTTACACACACACACACACACACACACACACACACATACACAAACGTTTATTCCTCCTCTCTTACACACACACAAACGTTTATTCCTCCTCTCTTACACACACACACACACACACACTAACGTTTATTCCTCCTCTCTTACACACACACACATCCTTCTTCCTTGTTGTTGTTCTTCTTCATCAACCCTTTTACAGCATTGATCCCTATGTATTGTTATTTTGTGTGACTTCCATGGGTACTTCAATCCCTCACTCCCACTATCATCATAACTTTTACCTGGTTTGTTGTTGCAAGTGTTTATTATCTCGGCTATAATCATTCCTCCCTATATACCACGATCCTACTTACTGTCACTACCATACCAACATCACCAATCAACCAGCCAGTCAGCCAATCCTCAACCAATCCTTAGTCAGCCAATCCTCAACCATACAGCCAATCAGTCAGCCAACGAGTCAACCAATCAATCCTCAACCCTCAACATCACCAAATAAACAACCAACCAATCCATCAACCAACCAACCAACCATTCCTCAACCAACCAACCAACCAACCAACCATTCAGAAACCACCATCCAAACAACCAGCCACCACCAACACCACTCATCATCCATATTCATACCTCCTCATCCTCCAGCCAGCCGTGCCGTCTTCCCTAGTATTATCCCATTGTCTTACCCATTACTACACTCAGACTCGTCACTGAGGATTGCCAAGTCTGGGAGGAGGTTTCTACTAGGCTAAGACCATGATAATATTGTGTGGTTAGACTCTTATTCTATATCCAAGTCTAGGAAGGAGGTTTCTACTAGGCTAAGACCAGGATAATATTGTGTGGTTAGACTCTATTCATTAAATATTATGTTTCAGGGGATATGATTTAAGATTTATGTTTTATTTTTTCCTTGTATTTCATTGGTGTGTCACTGTCTGTTATTTCGTCCCACTTAACTCAAGGGGGTAGCCTAATTCACTTTGGTTACATTGGAGTACTTTGATTCCTCCCAAAGATGCCTGGAAACAGAACCAGAAGAGCTAAAATATAGGTGTTCTCTTGCTTGGAATAATAGTTTGTAGGATTCAGTTGCTCCAGATTTACCAAAACAAAATGTTCCCCTTAAAGTTAAATGCATAAAGGATTGTTTGGATCTTGAGGAGGATAATAGACAGTTATTCATTCTTGTTGTTGACAGATAAAGGAAGAATTGTTACTATATGCTGTCTTTGAATTGCAAGATTGTTATTATTATTATTATTAGTAGTAGTAGTAGTAGTAGTAGTAGTAGTAGAAGTGGTGGTGGTGATATTAGTAGAGTTTAATTTTATCGTTATTTTTGTTATTATTATTATTATTATTATTATTATTATTATTTATACTGATACAACCAAGGTAATATCAAGATAGAGAAGAAATAATCGAGTGCTTGATATTCGTCTTAAATACACTTTCCCCTCTTCTCTTCTCTCGTCTCTCCTGTTTCATTCATGTTTGTTCCATTGCATTACCTTCATTCTCTCTCTCTCTCTCTCTCTCTCTCTCTCTCTCTCTCTCTCTCTCTCTCTCTCTCTCTCTCTCTCTCTCTCTCTCTCTCTCTCTTCATTACTGTCGCATCTCTTGTCACACATCTCACATTACTCCTCCCCTTCTCCTCCTCATCTTCTATTTAATACATCTCTGCTCTTCTCTTTCTCCCATTCCCTTCTTACATTATTCTGCTTCCTCCCCCTCCTCCTCCTCCTCCTGCTATTCTCTCCTCTCCCTCTTTATTCCTTCTTCCGCTTCCCTCTCCTCTGCCATTCTTTTTCCCTCCCTCTACACACACACACACACACACACACACACACACACACACACACACACACACACACACACACACACACACACACACACACACACACACACACACACACACACACACACACACACACACACACACACACACACACACACACACACAGGATGCAATTATACAGAGAAACAGATAGACAGAGAAGTTTTAGAATTATAACATTTGCTTATTAATTTGAGTCCCCTCGGAGGATGATATCGAGTGTGGTGTTGACGGAATGGGCGTGAAACAAGTGCAGGGGTGAGAGTATGGGCGTGAAACATTGGTGAGGACGTGGGGCAGGGGACAGGGACAGGGTCAGGGCGTTGGTGAGGGGAAGGGGTGAGAGTGTGGGAGAGTTGCATGGGTAGGGGTGAGCGCGTGAGGGAGGTGTATGTGTAGGGGTGAGAAAGGGCGTGGGGTAGTTGCATGGGTAGGGGTGGGGGCATGGGAGAGTTGGGGGTCGTCCTTGTGAGTGTACGGTGTGGTGGCCTTGACCTGGGGTGTGGGTTTGTGTCCGCCCCTCGGCTGTGGTGGGCAGCAGGTCACGACCCTCACCCTCACTCACCCCTCCCCTGCCCTGCCTTGCCCTCCCCTCCCCTGCCACGCCACGCCCCACAAGTCACCCTGCAGTCTCAGCTCAGGTCGTGTGGCTGAGACTGCATGGGAGCTTCCTGTTTATGTTGTTAGTGAGTGGTAGGGGCATGGGAAGGGCACCAAGGAGAGGTAGTAGGGGCATGGGGAGGTAACGAAGGAAGGGTGGTAGGGGCATGGGAAGGGCACCAAGGAGAGAGGTAGTAGGGGCATGGGAAGGGCACCAAGGAGAGGGGTAGTAGGGGCATGGGAAGGGCACAAACGAGGGGAAGTATGGGCACGGGAAAGACACGAAATATCCAGAGTATAGGAGAAAACTGATGATAGACACAGTGACATGAAGGAGGGTATAGTCATCAGGGTTGTGTTTCTAGCCTCAGTACTCAGTGTGGAGGAAAAAGCTCGTTGATAATGATAATGAGGGCGAGAAAGTTGGGTGGACGGGTGATGGAGTTTTAATGACATCTCTCCCAGTTGGTTTGTCGCCCCCCGCTCCTTCCCCCCTTCCTACGTCGTCCTCGTGCGTCCCTTCTGTCCTCCCGAGTCAGTCAAGTCATTCCGTCATGTCGTCTTCGTCGTCTGGTGTGTCTCTTGGTATGTCACGTCTGGTTTGATCTTGGTCACGTCACTCCATTCAATATAATAGACAGAAAAAGGTGGTGCATAAAAAGTTTCATCCCCTTTTCAGTTCTTTGCAAAATCATATAATAATAATAATGATAATAATAATAATAATAATAATTGTAATAATCGTGGGCTTCACCAATTCGACTAAAACTGTTCTGAGAAGTAATGGTGATAAAGACTGATTAAATGAAATGTGTGTTGCTGATGTAATAATAGCACGTCATTTTCTTTACTGACGTCATACTAATATTAGGTACCTATGTTGTGTAATTATTTTGTCATTTGGTAGAACGTTCATTGCAGTACTTCCAAAATAATGAATGACCTTCTCTTTCCATATAAGGCGTCTGTGTAGGAATTCCTATGGCTACCTAATCGTACTGTCAAACAAGTAGAAAGTGCAAGAAGAATTTGTTTTGTATATGACAAAATCTGGCAGTTCTTTGTAGTATAATCCCTCGTATACTAATGAATGAATAACTGAGAATCCAAAGCCAATGTATGTATGTAAGGTGGAACGTGATTGGCTGAACTTTGAGTGGTGGTGAAGATGTTGTTGCCATATTCAGCCACATTTTTCTTTTACTTTTTATTTGCTCAACTGTACATCAGAATGTTTACCACAGTCCTCAGAATAGGTATCACAATAATAACACCCACTTTGTGAATTCCTCTGAGGGCATCTTAAGGTCATGATGGGAAACAAAGGTTGCACTTGAGACTCTATACCATAATTATACCAGGTATATATTTCTCACATTACCTTAGAATTTCACACAGTCTTAGAATTTCACACAATATTGACAGATAGAATTTCACACCGTATTATATTGACAGATAGAATTCCTGACTCTATGCATGGCTAATAGCATAATACCTCAACCCTAAAACCACATAGGGCCAATAGCCTATACCACAACCTACCTACAGTACATATACCTTTCCAGTCCCTATTGATTGTGAAGATTAGATAGAAAGTTTTACAGGCTGGAGTAGACAGAGAGGAGGGAGAGAGAGGAGCATTGGGGATTAATTATAACCTTTGGCTAACAGTGGATTAACATTGATGATAGTGATGATGAAACGATGAAGTATTAGTGAGTATTGATGTATGGAATATAGTCATACATACATACAGTACATACTTACATACATTGTGATCTGTTAACCTATCACACGAGGTCAAATTCCAGGGTTGGGTGTGTAATGGTGGTGGTGTATAATATTACGTATATATATACAAGGTGTCCTAGAAATAACATACATACATACATACATACATATCTCCAGGACGGGTTTACTACTTAACCTTATTATAAGTAAAGTAAGAAATATTTCATGATCATCTGTGCAATGCTTGATGGTTATTAATATTTAGTTATAGTTGCTGAAGAGTTAAATTATAGGAAATGGAGAGCAAAGTGTCCCTCTGTCTTTTCTATTTATTATTATTATTATTGTTATTAATACAGAAAACCTATCTTTGAACTTTTCGACAGCTTTAGTAATCTACTATAGTTTGCACAGATCGTACGAGAAGGAACTGAAATATACTTTGTAATCTTTTTCTCGTCACACAGGTTTTCCTCCTCAGTTCTCCTCACATAAATAATATATTCTCACTATTATTCCCCCTCCCTCCATCCCTCCCTCCCTCTGTACCTTCCTAGCCTATGCCCCTCACTGGCCAGTCAGTCACTACTACTACTACTACTACCACCCCTTGCCTCCAGGTTAAGGCTATACTCTCACATCATGAACAGAACCTCAGCCACACCCAGTATTGTCTATACAGTCAGGTGCAAAACTTTCCTCCACAAAACTTACAATACAGTCCTACACAAAACTTCCAATACAGTCCTACATAAAACTTACAATACAGTCCTACACAAAACATTCCTGCTCAAAACTTCCAATACAGTCCTGCAGAAAACATCCTGCTCAAAACTTACCATAATTGGTCAGACAGTGTGATGAACTTCAACAACAACCACTTTCAATATGTTACATTTTTCCTTCGCTTACAGATATCCAGCCTATGGTACTTTGTTTATTACCGTATGTGATGGGAATAAAGGCCTTCTTGTTTTCATGTCTATAAATCTGTTTGCAGTTATATATAATTATCTTTGCAACATCAGTATCATCATTAGCTGCAGTAATTAAACTATAATGCATTTCTATCTAATTTCTGTCTATCGTCGCTATTTTTTTATGACATACTGTAGAAGTCTTGGTATATTGAGTGAGGTATGTTGAAGTATATTGAGGTATATTGAAGTATATTGAGGTATGTTGAAGTATATTGAGGTATGTTGAAGTATATTGAGGTATGTTGAAG
>JAWZYT010005255.1:0-51280 GCA_034508575.1 Petrolisthes manimaculis
AAATAAAAAACAGGAGAGTCAAAGAAAAGGAAGGTAAAAGGAGTTAGTAAATGGTTGAAGGAGAAATAAAGAAATGTGAAAAAAGAGTATAAGAAAAAGGAGAAGACTCTAAGAAAAGGGAAGAAATCATAGTGGAAATAAGGGAGAGCAAAACAGGAGAAGAGGGAAATTGATAGCAGTAGAAGGAAGGGAGAAGAGGGGAGGAGAGAAGATCAAATAGTAGGAATGGAAGGAGGGAAGGGAAGTGGAGAGAAAGGGAAAGTAAGGAAAGAAAGAGAAGAGAGAATGATTGGGGAGGAAAGTAGAGAGAAAGGAAGGTAAGGGAAAGAAGAGAAGACAGAATGATTGGGGAGGAAAAAGAGACGGGGAGGTGGTGGTAGGTAAGAGTGGGAAAAAGGGAATAAAAGGGGAATAAGGATAACTGCAGTGGAGGGGAGAGAGGAGAGGGCGATTTAACACTGACCGCTAAATCTCAGTGAAGGTAAGAGGAGAAGGGGGGTAAGGAGGGGAGCAGGCATTTAGAAGAGGGAGGGATAAAAGAGAGGGGGTGAAAAAGTCCTGAGAGAGAGAGAGAGAGAGAGAGAGAGAGAGAGAGAGAGAGAGAGAGAGAGAGAGAGAGAGAGAGAGAGGAGATGAATCGGTAAATGAAAAAAAATATATATGTAGGAAATAATGGATAAAAGAGAGAATACTGAATGAAGCTAAGAAATGGTCAGAAAAGTATATGGAGAGAGAGAAAGAGAGAGAGAGAGACAAATAAAGGGGGGAAGGAATAAGAAAACCCGAAAGAAAGGTTAGATGTAGAAAAGTGGAGAGAGGAAAGGAAAGAAGGAAGAAGAGAAGCCCCATACATTATTATATTAAGTGACAGCTAGTTCTCCCCTCACCCTCACCCCCCAACGCTCCTCCTCCCCCCTCCCTCCCCTACTTACAACTTGTTCTCCCTCCCTCACTCACTCACTCCCTCTTCTATTCCCTTATCTCTCTCTCCCTCTCTTCTATTCCCTCATCTCTCTCTCTCCCTCTTCTATTCCCTCATCTCTCTCTCTCTCTCTCTCTCTCTCTCTCTCTCTCTCTCTCTCTCTCTCTCTCTCTCTCTCTCTCTCTCTCTCTCTCCCCTTTGAGAGAGAGAGAGAGTGAGAGTTAGGCTATTAGGTGTGAATATTGGTTGGTTGGAGATGAGAGTGTGAAGGGAGGAAAGGCGATAGTCAAATTGGAAAAGGGAATGAATGAGAGAGAGAGAGAGAGAGAGAGAGAGAGGGAGTGAGTGAGTGTATTTTATGTGTATGAAACTAAGAGAGAAAAAACATATAGAGACAAAGAATAAGCCATGCATAAAGGTAAAACAAAATATATAAACAGTATAAAGCAGAAGGAAGGAAAGTGAGAGAGAGAGAACAAACAAACATACAGCTAAAATTAAAGAATGGACAATGAGATAATGAAACCCACATTATGCTGTAAAGTTGTATAATGGAGAGAAAAGAGTTTGAACCCATTAGAGAGTTTTATAACATAATGTGGACTCAAGTGTAATAAAGAGAGTTAGTTAGTTAGTTTGTTGGTTCATGGCCCACAGTGGACCTTGATCTTAAGAGAAGGGGTGATAGTGGAAGTGGGGGTGGTTGGTTGGGATTGTAGGGAGGTGGTTAGAGTGAGTATAGGGTTTAATGGTGGGTGGTGGGAGGGAGTTGAAGGAAGGGAGGCAGGGAGAGAATTATAGGGAGTGGGAGTAGTGGGATGCAAAGAGAGAGAGAGAGAGAGAGAGAGAGAGAGAGAGAGAGAGAGAGAAAAGAAAAGTAAGAAAGGGCAGCACACGACAATGTTGTCAGGAAATAGGAGTTATGGAAGATAAAAGTGAGTGAGAGGTAAATATAAAAAGAAGAAGAAAAGGAGAGAGGAGTGAGGGAAAGGACAATAGATGGTGTCAGAAGGAATGGATGAGAGAGAGAGAGAGAGAATATGGAGGAGAGAAGATAGGAATACCGGAGAAATGAGAAGTAACACAGGGAGAGATGTATGTATAAATGGAGAAATGAAGGAAAGATGTAAAGAGGGAGGGAGAGAAGCTAACTGGATAGAGGAGAGAGGAGGAATGAATGGAAGACGGAGATATAAGAAAGAGGAAGAAGACAGGAGAGAGGGAAGAAGGAGGGAGGGATGAGAGAGAGAGAGAGAGGAGAAAAACAAGAGGGAGCGACGAGAGGAGGGAGGGAACAAGGTGTCTGGGGAAATGAAAGATACAGAAAGACAGGAGAGGTGGAAGGAAGGAAGGAGGGGGGAAGAGAGAGAAAGGTGGGAGAAGAGAAGAGAAAGATATATACAGGAACGAGGGAGGAGGAGGAGGGAGATAGGAGGAGAGAAGAGGGAAGGAGAGACTAGAACGATGAAGCCTGGAGAGAGCGAGAGAGAGAGAGCGAAGGAAGGAAGGAATGAAGATGGTGTCAGAGGGAATAAGACGGTAACAAAGTCTTAACATGACGTGTTTATGACTAGCACAGACTTCCCTCCTTTCCTCCATGTCTCTCTCACTCTCCTGTATGAACCCCCTCTTCCTTAACTCTCTCTCTCTCTCTCTCTCTCTCTCTCTCTCTCTGAAGTATATACGTGTTGAGGAATGCGTTCATTTTGTTTACTATGTCACAGACTTTACACTGTAGCACTAAAACGCCACCAACACTCTGCCAGCATTACACTACTGTTGACGTCATTTACTTTTTTCTTTTTTTTTTTCTTTTTTTTTTTAGCAACGAGCCGGCGATTTTTTCCCCCCTTTTCTTTATTTGGCAGAGGATAACACAGCTGGCGACCAAAGAAAAAATACACACGATATGCATTTGCCTGTAAGCAGCTGTATGGTTAGGTTGAATATATTAATTAATTACCGATATAGGCCTATATAGATGGACTAACACAAGACTACATTATACACCGTTGCTAGAGAAAGAGAAAGCGAGAAAGTGAGAGAGAGTGTGTGTGTGTGTGTGTGTGTGTGTGTGTGTATGTATGTATACGATAAAGACCCCAAATGTGGGCCAAGATAGAAATAACATTGATAGTTGGATTTGCTCGGGTCCTTGCACACACTCTCACGGGTCGCTGACTCTGTGGTTACTGAATAGTGGTGGTGGTGGTGGTGGTATGGTGATGTAATGGTGGTGGTGGTGAAGTTTGTGTGATGGTTGTGGTGGAGTTTGTGTGATGGGTATGGTGGTGTGGTAGTGGTGATAATGATGCTATTGGTGGTGGTTTGGTGATATGATGGTAGTGGTGGAGTTTGTGTGATGGTGGTAGTGGGAAAGTTTGTGTGTTGGTGTGGTGGTGGGAAGTTTGTGTGTTGGTGTGGTGGTGAGGAAGTTTGTGTGTTGGTGTGGTGGTGGTGGAGTTTGTATGAGAGTTGTGGTCGTGGTGTGGTGGTGGGAGTGTAAAAGTGGTGGTGGTGGTGGTTGTGTGTATGTATGTATATGTTGCCACTTCTCGTCATCCTCATTTCCTTACTTCTACTTTCTTTTTGTGCCGTATTCTGTTCTTCATCTCTTTGTTCTATTTCACTTTCTTTTTGTTCCATTTACTTCTATTTTTTTCTTACACCCTCTCCATTTTTTTTCATTTTTTGTTTTAGTTGAGTATTTTTAACTCCTTCTAGTTTCACATTCATTTCCATCTTTACTCTCCTCTCCTCTCCTCTCCTCTCACCTTGTCATCCCCTCTCCTCTTCTCAACTATTTTCTTCCTTTACCTCTCACTCACCCCTTCCCTCTGCTCCTAACTTATATCAACTCCTTTCCCTGTAGCACCCATAACCTTCCCTTCTCTTCCCTTCCCTCATACCCATATCATTATATTGTAGCCTCTCTCTCTCTCTCTCTCTCTCTCTCTCTCTCTCTCTCTCTCTCTCTCTCTCTCTCTCTCTCTCTTACTTTTTCCTCACTCTCTCCATACCATTCTCACTCCATTTCTTCTATCTTCATTTTCCTATCTTCCTTCTTCCCTTTCTCTGTCTGTCTCTTTCCCTCACATTATTCCTCCGTCTCTCCTTCCCTTCCTTCTTTTCTCCGTCTATCCTTTTCTTCCTCACTTCTCTCCCTTCCCTCCCTCCTTCCCCCAAACCCACTTTATTCAGTTCTACCGCGACACTCATCCCACCTTCCCCCCACCCCCACCTTCCCCCTGACCTATTCCATTCAATCCCATCCTCCCTTCACTCTCCCTTTTCTCTATCCCATTCACTGCCACCCTTCGCTACCCACCACCTGCTCCTCTAACCCCTCCCCACCCTCCGTGTCCCTACCTTCTCTATCTTCAATCATATATCCCTCAACCCTCTTTGTATACATGTTTATCTTTGTAGCATATGGTGTATAGCCTTCTCTCTCTCTCTCTCTCTCTCTCTCTCTCTCTCTCTCTCTCCTGTTGAGTTGCTATGCGTTATAAATGTGTGTTAAACTTAATCAATCTCCCTCCTCTTATATTCTTCCTCGTCTCCCTCTCCTTTGTCCTCCCCGCCCATCATTCTCTCTTCCTCCTCACCTCGCTTTCTTTTCATCCATCTCCTTCCTTCTCCCCTCATTCTCCCTCCATACGTCCCTTCCTCCCTCAATCATTCATTATTCCTTTCCCTTTCTTCCTCTCTTTCTAATAATTATTTCCATCCCTCTCCCATTATCCTCTGATTCCTCTCTCCTCCTATTATGTCTTATATCCTTCATTTGTAATTCCCTCTCTCCTTTATCAACTTCTCCCCTCCCCCTTCCATTTTTAACGCCCTCTCTCCTTCCCCCCTCCCCTTGTTACTGCACCCTTCCACCCCCTCCTTGGTAGCTCATAGCATTCCCACCTCCTGTCCCCTTCCCTCTTTCTTTCCACCCTTCCTCCTTAGTTCGTGAGTTCATTGAGTATCCCACCATCCCCTTCTCCCTCTCCCTGTAACGCCCGCACCCAGTGACCTCTCTCTCTCTCTCTCTCTCTCTCTCTCTCTCTCTCTCTCTCTCTCTCTCTCTCTCTCTCTGGCAGTTTAGTTCAAATTCTTTTCAAGAATAACTATGTTATTAATATAGCTAGGGTTAGGTATACAGTACATAAAGAAAGTGAGTGCGTGAAAGACAACACCGAGGACACACACACACACACACACACACACACACACACTCACTCACTCTCTCTCTCTCTCCAATATTACTACACTTTCACTACACCGTTATGGAAATAGTTCTCCCAGTTCTTCTTTGGTTATGTTTTTTTTTTTTTTAGCGTGGTATTAAATGTTTCAACTTGCTCAGTGGAATATTAGTTTGAGAATATATAGTTTCATAAAGTTATCAGTAATACGCAGTGTAAGATTTATTATGTGTGTGATAATGCCGGTAGTGTGTATGTAGTGTTATTTTTAAGTTCATGTTACGTTATAAAGTGTAAGTGAATATACTGGTGCACGTAAAGTGAGTCAAATAATAATAATATATAGTAATTGTAGTAGTAGTAGTAGTAGTAGTAAGATATGATCATACTTATAATGATGATGGTGTGTAGAGTTTAGTGATGAAATTGGATAGGGTGAAGTAGAGAAGAAAGTTTTCAGGGAGGTAGGCAGACACACAGGTATGGAAAAGGAAGGAAGGAAGGAAAGTGAAAGGCAGACCGGTAGGGAGTTATAATGGTAGACTGGCAGGTTGGCAGATAGCGTGGGAGGGAGGCAGACTGT
Source organism: Petrolisthes manimaculis (assembly GCA_034508575.1). NCBI lineage: Eukaryota > Metazoa > Arthropoda > Malacostraca > Decapoda > Porcellanidae > Petrolisthes > Petrolisthes manimaculis. The sequence goes on from JAWZYT010005255.1 coordinate 5,702, forward strand.
GATAGGGAAGAAATGAGAGGGGAAAGCATTTAGGCTATGTATGGAGGAGGGGAAGAAAGGGTCAATAAATTCTAAAGATTAGAGAGAGCCGTGGATGAATAGGTATGGTATGTATGTTTGTGTACTGCTATTCATATACTGTACATAGCTTTGGTCATTGATAATATTTGGTCCATTTTTGTTGATACTGAATTATGCCAGCGAAGTTCACTGATCAGAATTAATAAAGGTAGTAGTTACATAGAGTTACATAGAATCACAGTCCACACGGGGTGATCTGATTAGAAGGTTACTGGTAGAGAATGAATTTCTCCCCAGTGATAGTCGTAGGTAAGGAGAGCAAAGTAGAAGGATCTCTGTACTCGTTCATTCATCTTTTGGCGGAGTATTTGTTTGTTCTTCATTAATTCTTGCAATATTGTATCATTGCTTTGAACTTAAACGTGGAGGATATAATATAGTCTTGTACATATTTCCCACGAGGGCTAAATGTTTACAGCTGCTGTGAGATGAGAAACACGACACATGGTTTGCACTTGACAGATATTTTTAGGATGGTTGTCAACAAGTGTGGTTTGCAGTTCTCACAAATGTTATAAAATGAGAGAGAGAGAGAGAGAGAGAGAGACCATGGAGAGAGACTGCCTGACTGATTGACTATGAGGGCCACACAGAGACAGACAGACAAGCAGGTTCCACAATAAGCACATTACAGCCTATCTGAAGACTGTATAACTCACAATAGGCCAAGCTGCTGCACCTGTCACACTAAGGCGAGATTTCATGCAGTCTGGCCACCACGTGTGTGTGTGTGTTTTGGTGCGCATGAGATCTATATATAAAAAATACTCAACCCCCATAAACAAACAAAACATAAATACACCAATAATTAAAAGCATTAGAGGAGAACAAGACAAGTATGGAGGCAAGTGGTACTAGGTATTGGGGGCGCAGATGATGTTAGCCATAAAACCAACAAGCATGACCTCCATTTCCATCAAGGATAAGCAGGATGAATATCTAATCTTAGCGCACATGTAGCTACAGTAAATCACACTAAGACACACTCACTCACACACTCTCTCATTACACTAAGATAAACTAACACACGTGCTCACACAATACTGTAGTGATTATCTAATCCGTTTATTTTGTCATGATATGTCATGCTGTTGGCTGCTTTGAGTTTGCTATAAAATCTACGTATTCTTTTTATATCGCATTTATCCACCCACCAGCCATTGTGTATTGATGCTAACTCTTGTGAACTATTATGAACATGTAAGACTGTCACAAAGTTACCCTATATAGTAAGTAGCTTGACCAGTCATCCTAACATCTTAATCTTACCGTCACACCACTGTTCTGTACCCTGTGACCTTTGCACCATTACTGAAGGACTGTAAGGCTTTCGGAAGTATCTGGTATGATACATCAGCCTTGGTGTGATCGATCCAGTAACTGTAGCTTACGTGACAATGAAAATAGACACAGACATGCGAGTTGGCCTTGTGGTACAGTTGTCAACAGCAGTCCTTTCTTTCTTTACCACTTATGAAACTGTATATTTCCTGTACCCAACGTTTAGGTCAGGGTTCAAAGTTCTATATATGGTGGTTAGCTGACTATTTCTTGCACCGTTATTTCGTTTGGTATTAATTACTCTTATCAGACTTTTAACAGTTAGGACAAAAAAATAACATAAACCTCGTGTTGGTGTGCTTCAGAATGTATGACGAGATGAGTGACGGTGTAACATGAACGAGGTTAGAGCAAAGTATCCCCGAGTAAAGCTAAAACCAGCCAACTGATTTAATTAACCTTGTGGGTGTGGTGTTTCAGGTTGTGTGGCGGGGTGAGTGGTGGTGGTGGTATGAACGCGATAGAGACGGCATCCCTGAGCGAATCTGAGCCCGGGGAAAACTTCAAGGATCATGTGTTGCACCACTCGGCGCCCTCCTTCCCAAGGGTACCATCATACTCCAAGACCGGTGAGCCTTGGATGAATATCAGTACGTTATTAACACTTACTTTGTATTGGGGAGGCTTTGATTATGGTATGTACCGGTACGTGTGGGAGCTATTATATTGTGTTATGGTAACTAATTTTTCCCCCTGTCTTTAAGTTTAAGGAGTCTACAGTATTTATGTTAGGCTATACTGTGTGTTGTACCAGTGCATTATCTCTTTATATATTGTTTTGATTAACTATATGAAGCCTTGTGTTGTCCATTTATGTACTAATAAAATAAGATGATGTGAATGTCGCTGGCCTCAATATGATTAGCCTATAGCTTACCTTGTGCTTGTTAGTTTGAACTGCATTGTAAATGTGAAATATTAGCATAGTTATGGTAATATCAGTACTAGGATTATTCCTCTTTGATATATATTTTTACAGACCAACAAAGAATCCTCCCTATACAGTACTGTACTGTACTTGGATATAAAATTAAATCCAATAACCTACACTACTTCTTTATTCATGTATCCGACTTTCCCACTGATATTGACCTACTCCCCCCACCCCCACCAGGAGTGTTGTCAGCGTCGTCCTCTACAGCGTCCATGCCCATGTGTCGAATCTGTCACCATCCCCAAGGAGACGGACTCGACACCCTCATTTCTCCTTGCCGTTGTGCCGGTACTATGCAGTTCATTCATCAAGGCTGCCTCAATGTTAGTAACCAGGCATTTTATTTTATGCCATGTAATGTACTTTAATCTTCTCGACCTTATACATAATTAATTTTGGTTGGTTTTATAATTATACAGTACTTTCATTTTGTAATGTTGTTTTTTCTCATGTTTCATCTTCTTGTTTTCCTTAGAAGTAAAAAGTTGTCTGGCATTTACTCAACCTCGTTACTTGAAATATTAAAATGGTGTGAGGCTGAGTAGCTTGGAACACGATATTATTAGCTACATTTGTTCTTTATAACTAGGCTTTTCACTTTTGCTTTAATATTATTGATGTTACTAAGAAAGGAAATATTTTTACTCATTGTCCAATAATGATAATTTTGATATGATGTTAAGACTACTAATGATGTTTACAGAAATGGCTGGAGGTGAAGCGGTGTAAGAAGGCACCGGCTTGTGAACTTTGCAACTACCAGTTTCACAGACATAAGAAATTTAGAGTAAGTTTCATGACTTTCATCTTCAAGTTGTTTGTATTTACCCCCCATATTGCTTCCTCCATATGTTTGTACAGTTATCTGTATCTCTGTGTGAGTTAGTGACCTCTCATTTTGCCTTTGAGAGTGTGCCATGGGTGAGAAGCAACTCATATTACACTTGTACAGTATAATGTATGCTGAATCAAATTATTACAAGAATAAGCTAGTACTGTACAGTATAAGCATCCTTTAATATGTGTCGTCCCTTTTCTGTCTCACTTTACATATTGTAGTTTGTTTTTTATTATATACTTTTACACTACTTTTATCAATTTTGTATCCCAAATAATATTTCCATTTAATTATTTTTCTACTACATTGTTTTCTTAACTAATGATACCTAAATTTTATCAGCTGAATCACTGGCAGCTGCCGTCGTGCTCTCGGGCAGACAAGATCCTTCACTCTATCTTCCTGGTGTGTCTGGTCATCATGGCTGCCTGTGCCACCATCACAATCATCTGTTTCAAGCAGGTACAGTACTATCTGTTTTCAAGATAGTGTCAATGTTTTTCTTTTTCTACAGATCTAGACTAATTCTAGATTCTTTCATATATCCCATACTGGAAGATAGTGAAGTTTTACTTTATATTTCTTCCTTGTTTTTCATTGTGTTGCCGATTGAAATTAATTTTGCCTCAGATGATTGCGATTCAATTTTACTCTCATGCAGTGTTTTCCTTCTCAGTTGTTATTTATTTACTTAAAAGGTAGGGTCAGTTTATAACAAACAAGTAGATAGTGAAAATCTCGTAGTGGTTGAATATTTTTAGTTTACTGTCTTTGTGTCATCCTTGTATCAGACATAAACTTTTTCCCTGTATATCCCTATAGGACCGTGTGCCTCCAAAGAAAATAGATGACGCAGAGCTGACCAACTCCGAGGTGGTGACGCTTACATGTGGGGTGCTCTTCTTTGTGGCATTCTTTGTGGCCATGTACGTGGAGGTGAAGGCACGCAACACACTGTATCGCCTCTTCACACGCTTCCTCTATCTCAACCAAACGTGGCACATAGCTGAGTATGACCGGAGGCGGGACTCCCAGGTCGGACATGCACCAGTTTAGCAGAGGGGGGAGTGGGTGGTGTTGAGGCGGACATACTAACTAGCTGGTAAGCATACATGATGGGGGAGTAGAGGAAAGGGAAGGGTAGAACTAGAGTAAGATGTGATAAATAATTCAAGGAGAGAATAGGATAAATGAGAAGAGAGGTAAATTAATTATGAAATCAAAAGGGGATGTAAGAAATATACGGTAGTGCTAATGATATGAAGTGTAGGGAAAGACCGAATCAGAGTAAGAGGGTGGAATGTAACAATACAGGAACGTGACTATAGGTGTATATCTGAAATAGGTATAATGTTATATAAGGAGGGAATGTACAGTCTTTACATCCACAATAATCACTTCAGTTTTGTTAATGTGTCTACCCCACAGTTTGATTCGCCAGTTTTAACTTTTATCCGAAACAATACTAACTGATGAACATGGAAGTGGAGGAGTTTATAGGCATGAAGAAAGATCTGAATGTTGGAAAGGAGGGAGGAGTTTGACACACATATAAGAAATCAAATCATATTGGGAGATAATGATGCTAAGATGATAGAGAAGTTGAAGGGATCCAGTAAGGTGCATTGGTGATAATTAGGGGCAGGATAAAGGTGCATACACTATAAGAACTAATGTACAGTATAAAAAACTTAAAATTCAACTGGAGTTAAGGTTACAGAAGAATTGTGGTGCACAGATTTAATTACAAGGGTCAATTATGGACCCATCAATGCATCATGTACTCACTTCACCTGGAATCCAGGAGGTAATGTGCTGTTATATTAGGTCTCATTACTTTCTTGAGGGAAACTAAACAAAGGCTGTGAATGATAGGTTTGTACTGGATAGTCGGAGCAAAATGGTTCACACAGAACTTGAGGGTCTGTGCAAGTTAGCCACGAGGGTGAAGAATAATGTTAGAGATTGGTGAGAAAGGAAAAAGTAGTGAGAATTTATTGAGAGTGTTGACAAAAGAAGATATAAGATTTTTTTTATTAAGAGTGATGGTGATTGAATTTTTTTGAAAAAGAACAGATATTTACTACTAGCTGTACAACAAAATCAAATTGTAGGAACTTTAGGAAGATAGGTAGGTTAGAGTAAGGATAAATGAAGCTGAAGAAAGGAAATATATAATATTGATTGTGAAAGAGGGGAATTCCATGCACATGCCAAGCTGTAGTAAGTAGAGTGCTACATTGAATTAAGGAAATGTTTGACTAAGGCAGAAACTAAGAAAGTACGGTACTGTAAATGATGAAATAGAATTAACTTATGAAAAATCTGGATATAAGGTGAAAGAAGTGTGAAATTGGAAACCATCAACTGTGGGAGGGAAACAAAGTTTGTGAAATTGATGCAAACAAAATGTAGTTATATCTGTCAGGGGTATAAATAAGTTTAGCTTTAAGAATATTTAAGGATTATGTATTACAAGAAAGAACTGTAAAGTGGGGATGTAGGCAGTATATGGTGGATGAAAAACTGGAGGGATTTGCTAGAGTTAATTTCATTATGCTTTGACTCAAGTAGTTTATTTAATATTGTCATGAATCACAGCTTAAAGTTTTTGATAGCACAGATGTAAAGTCCTGGGATTCAAACTTCTGCCAAACTAAGTAAATCAAACACATCAGACCTTACCATTCAATTCTGCCACTTAGAATACATTTGGTAAGACTCTTTTGTTCAGAAGACTGTAGCTCCACCTGGTTTTCAAAACACTGAGTTGGTATATTAATAATGTTTTTGCCTTGTAATTAAATTGTCTCAAGTTGGAAACTCACCACTGTATTCATATATTATGGGGAGGGGTAGTACCCTCCCGAAACCTCAGTATATACTACAATATTGTACCAGTTATTACCATCACCTAACCTTAAATATGTTTACAATACAAACAGCCTCCGCATTCATCCATACATGTGTGGTTGGCTTCTATTGGAATCACAGAGATCAGACAATATATGATTGGTGAATCACATGAACAAAACTACATTTTAAAATTAAGGTTATGTGTTGTCCTGCACCTCAAAAAAAAAAAAATCATGATTGCAAATTGTGTGTTTAAAAAGATGAATGTGATATTGATAGTTTTATATGGCATTTTTTTACTTTTCATTCACTTGTGCAGAAAATAAGAAGAGGGAAGACTTATTATATTTGTTCTTATTGTTCAGTTTTGATGAATGTGTGTGAATTTAATTCATAACCATATGCATATTTAAGATGAAGTTAAATTTTGCTTGACTCTGCAAAACTTTTCTTACCAATATTATACTGCATAAGAGTGGTAAGATGTTATCAGATTGATATGTCTTGATTCTACTAAAACTGTGCCTAATAATAGACTGGTATTTATTTATATATATATATATAGTACTACAGGTGGTCTGTTTCATTGCACTGCATGAAGTGGCTTCAAGTTAGCTAACAACATCCTAACCACCCAGTGATGTCGGTGAACAAAGGTTGAGGACCTGAAAGCTAATGTGTTCCCTCCTTCACATTAATTATTGTCACAAGATTGGTCACGGTAATGGTTTGACACTTATCATTACTGTATAAAGAAGAGTCATATTTTAGGTCACTAGATGGCATGAATTTCTTTTTGTTGTTAACAATTTGCCAGGATGAGACAGGTGTATGCTTCATGGGTATTAGAGATCCTTTAATTTGTATTTTATTTTTATTTTTTATTATTTTTAATATTATTTATTTTATTATTAAATTTTTATTTATTTAGATTTTTTTTTTTTTAATTGTGTGTTAAAGTAGTAAGACTAGAAGCATATGGTGTCTAATGAGACAGCATGTACTATGGTCAGGTTAGGTTTGTTGTCAGGAAATTGCATAAGGGTGAGGAAGATGTGTGTGATGTGAAACAAGATGTGGTGTGACAAAGAATGTGTTAAAATGCAGGGTACAGTATGATGTGTTTTAGGTTCTTTAAGGTTGGTGAAAGAGAGAGGTGTAATGTGATATGGTAATAGAGGTGCAGTACTCCACTCAACCTTTGAAACAAGTAAATTTGATGTATGGTTAGATTAAACAGTATCGATAATGCAGCCAAGAAACATTAACCATAATTTAAAAATTGTGAACATACCTTTTTCTACCCACATAAGGAATAACATACTGAAATATTATTCTCATTTTGATACAAGGGCTGGGTTTTGGCGATGTTAGTTGAGCAGTTTGTCCATTTGTTTTTTATCCATCCATCCATCATGCAGATTCAGTACCTCACTTCCTTCTGAAAATTCCTCATCACCAAAATGGCCACTGTAAAAACAAACTGAGCAAATTATTATACTGTGAGAAATGCTGTACAGTACAACTACAAATCCCTCCTCCCCACCCCACCCCTACCCCAGGGAGGTTGGGAGATGGGACCAATACTGTACATACATCCCCAGAAGGAGTTATGGGTAATGTGTTATGGAAAGAAAGTATTCTTTAGCAAAGGTACAGTTTAGGTGATGATTTCCATGAATGTGATTATGTAAAAGATAGAATTGTAAACAGATATTGTGATCTAGGAAAGAAAAGAGTGATAGTGATCCAGGCTCATCTTTGAATCCCCCCAACACCATGTCTGTAGTACATCTCTGGGTTGGACTCTACATCTGCTGCCTTCAGTTTTAATTATGCCAACATTAATGGTTAATTATAAAGGTTCATTAGTAATTAACTACTGTACTTAGAGTGAAAACATATATAATTTAGGCATAACCAAGTGTTTGTCATTGAAAAATAGATAAGGTTGATCACTTGTTTGATGCAGTGAGGTCAAGTTGTAATTGTTAATCTTCCATTTGTGTTTCTTAATGTTTGGCATTCCCCTCTCTTAGTCCTCTGCTTTTATTCCTCCCTCTTCTCCCTCAATGGCCTCTTCTGAAGTTGCTCCTCTTCTCCCTACCTCACTGCCATTCTCTCCTTCCTTCTGCCCCAGAGTTAACCAAGAAAAAGGTGTGGACATGTGCTTTGCCAGACAGAACTAAAACACACCCACGCATCCCCTTCATTACTGTCAGAAAGATAACTCAGCATATCATAATTGCATGAGATGAGAGTGAAAAAACTCTTCCGGTACTTGAAGAAGTAGGATTCTTTTCAAGGAATATAGACACAATAACACTGAAAGAGCAGGGATTCAATGGCAAGTTTCTAGTCATTTGAAATTGGACATGTAGTGAGCTCTCAGAATAATGGAGATTATGTTTGTGGTATTTTAGTTTCTTTGCAAGGCTCAGTATTCTGTACAGTGTTTCAGACAGAGGACCAATCTGTGAAACAGGACATATTGGCAGTCTTGATAGTACAGTACCTGTACTGTATTTTGTGTTTTATTTGGAGTGTTATACTACTGTAATCCCAAAATCACCCCAATCTGAGCTTTGAAGTTTTTTAAAATATAGTTTTAGAATAAGTCAGGATCCCAGCTCTGTCAGTATATTTCTTCTTCATAAATTTGTTGAGATGCTACAGTTGTCCAAGTGTATCCCTACACCCAATGTATTGCCTTCTGTCAAACTGTGGCAATGCTATATACAGTACGAGTGATTTATTTGTATGGTTTTTGTTTTTTTTTGGAAAATGCTTTCATAAATAATATGCCAATATTGTTTTTGTTACACATTATTGCAAAAGACACCACAGAGAGTGTAGGAGCACATTATGTAACCATACCCATTAACTATATAATTATGTTATGCTGGGGTGGCTGGGGAAATGAACCTTTTTGTACTAGTAGTGTGCAAGTGCTGTCCTCTTTAAAATCCATTACTTTTAAACTACTGTATATGTGAAAAGGTGATTCAGAAAATGAATATATCTGTTTGTGCAGTGATGGTTTGGAAGGTTAAGGCTGAAAACCTTCTAAATTCTATGAAAAGGTGATTAGCTAAATACTATATAAATGCATCACCTTATGATTTTGTAAAGCGTAGATATAATTTTTTTTTCTTTGTCAAGTTCATTTGTTAGCATACTGTTGTGAGAGATGTGTGTGTGTGTAAAGATTTTGTACTGTACTTACGAATGTGTGTTGAAAATTTCCCATCTACATGTATATACATTATGCATGGCACACCTGTATGTGTTGAAAAGTTTATGATTGTACGGTGCACACCTAAATCAGAATGAGTGTGTGTGTGCAAGTGTGCAAGTGTTTGTATGTGTGGATGCTTGCAGAAGTTTTATTAAAGATTGTCATGCCATTGCATAAGATTGCATTCACCTGTGGGAAAAAATTGGTAGTTGTAGATAAGTACAGTACTGCTTTAACAAACAAATTTCATATAACTTATTAAGTAAGAATTTTTATACTTGTGTATAGGATTTAAGGACAAGAGTAGTTATCAGATGTGTGAGATAATTAGCAAACGTTTGTCTGCCAGAAGTTGCTTTTCTTTGGTTAGTGTCCACTTGATGGTAGATTCCGGGAGATGGCTGGTTGAACCTACTACTCCTGTTCAACTGCTTCAGTTGTCAGGCTACTTCTTGGAAATACTGTACGGTACTGAACTCGTGAAAATTTCCTCATTAGATGAAATTCACACTTCAATCACTAGTTATTGATTGGTAAAGTTTTGTATAAATAAACAACTGGCATATACAAATTGCTGATTATGAACAAAAATGAAACCTTTATGTTCTTGCCACCTTCAGGAGGGAGGATTCTTGTGGAACATTGTCTTCAGCTAAGATGAAGATGAATATATTATAATGGTATAATTCACAGTTTTATATTTTCATGAATGAACAGATCCAAAAGGTGGCCTGGTAATGAATTTAAAGTCTAGTTTATTATACAGTAGGATGTCATTTACCACCACCTTCTTGTAAAAAATTTACTGTATACTGTATCTTATTTGTTACTCTTGTAGCACTCCTAAATTTCAGCTTTATGAATGCTGTAGTTTAGGATTATTTGTTGGCCCATTCACATCACATGTAATTCTTTACACTTCATCTGTAGCTGCTTATAATACATTTAGAATTTTTCACTTATGGTACAGTTACAGTATATAGTTTTACTTTTTAAACAACTGAATGTAGTTGATTGTTTGTTGTCCACTCCACTTTGTATTTTTTCTGCCTAGCTGATGAGATCATTAGTTTGCTTGGCAGCATCTGCTATACAGTACAGTAGTTGCATTCCCGTGAATGTAGTAATGACATAAATTAGTTTTGCTTGCTTCATTGAATAATAAATGGTGAAGAGTTTCAGACATTCTGTGGTGTTAAATTCACCCACTATGTTCTTCATTGAAGTTGATTGTACTGTAAGATTATATTATACACTTATAATTTGTGCTCAGTGTTCATTACTCATTTCATTAAGTCATCCTGAGTAGACTGCCATTCATTTCATAGGTTACCATCATATTGAACAGTTGAAATGTAGGTTTTCATCCAAATCAGCATTTCAAATATCCCTTGCATCCAGTTATTGAACAGATGGATGTATTTATAGGATGTTGTCATTTTTAGTATTCACATCATCCATTACTCTCATGCTATTAAACATCAGTGTGTGTGTGTGTGTCAGGATAAGTCTGTTCACTTTTTCTGCATCTCTTAACCTTGTCCAACAGTTGAGCTCAAGACTTTTTCTGCCATTCCACCCATCCATCCGCTTTCTATGAATTCATTCATCTACCCATGTGTACTTGATCTCGTCACACACTCACCTACTCATGAATTTGTCCGCTCATCTGCTAGTCGGTTTCCATCTTCCATATACTCATCTGTTCAATGTGGCTTGTGTGTATCCTAGTCACTGTTTGTGAAGTTTCGTGTGCTAGATAAGAAGATAAAGTGTACTTAAATGAGGTTACTGCACTGCTTGCTGCTGCCAGTGATAGAATAATGTGGCTCGGGAACAGATTGAAAAGTAGATCATTGTAATGATTGGAACATTTCAGTTGGTTGTAGAATATTTGGTAGCACAATTCAGAGACCAGGATGTTACATTAGGATTTACTGTACTTTCATACTGTAATGAGATATTTTCTTGGGAAACGTCAGGATAGTGGAATGATTTACAAATAAAGACTGCCCATATTCTGGGTTGGCTGTTCCCCTCTAGCCTTCCTTTGCTCAATCAGCACCATTGTGGGGGTCTGGTGTGTGTGTCCCTATAGTTTGGAAGAAGATTGGATAGCTGAGCATTTTTGGAGCGAGATCCACACTTTAAGAAATGGGGCTAGTTAGAAGTCAATAATTAATTACCTTTGGTGTTATTTGGTGGGAATGTTGAAGGAATTGATAGAGGAGTAGAAGTCTCTTGTTATATTGAAACGATGTCTTGAAAATTAGATAACCTACCAAAATTGATATAATATTCCAGCTGAAATCCAACTGAAGGCATCACCGAGAAAACCTACCCACTCAATAATACAATACCTCTCTCTGTCTCTCCTCCTTAATACAGTACAGTATGGTATTACTCTGTGATTGCCATGAGTCAAAATGAGATTGCTGTGTAATACTGGTTTTTAATCTTTTCAGATGATATGGCTGGATGTTGATAGTAATTAACATTTTGATTTTCATGAAATGAGGTCATGTTCTGTTTATTTTCTACTACATACATATAAAGGTCATATCATGGTGGTTTGCTCGTCCATATGTCAGTACTGTATATTTTTATTTGTTTTTCTCACTGGAACTCAAAATTTCAAATTTTATTGATTTTGTAAATGTACTATTATTTTTATATTATGTGTAATTCTAATTCAAGATTACTTTTGCTTACACAAGTGACCCCTTAGATGGAGTACCGTTTAATTTTTGGGGTGGTAGGCCTATTATTAAATTTACTCTTCCACAAAAAGAAGTTTAGTCACTAATTTCACACTGCAAATTAATGGGAACTGAGCAATGAAGAGAACTTTTCCTTGAAGTAGTTCAATAATACCACCTTAATTCTTTTGATTATGTATGTAAGCATTCTAGTCTGCTCTCTGCTAGGCCCTGTAGTGTATGAATGACATTTTGTTAACTGTGATGGGAATTGTACCTAGTATAGTTTGTGGCTGGGTATTTGTGACCACAACCTTGATACATGAGTAACATCTAACATTTCACTTAGTATTTCTGGTATGCAAAATACTACAGTACAGTATTTCTCTGTACTGTACCATTATAGGCTGTAGGTCTTGTTATTTTTCATATATTTTGTCTGTTTGTTTGTGTTCATCTGATGGATGATGAGAGAGAATGGACAGTTGCTTCCCATTGCCATTTTGAAACCTCCCTTTTCTATGATATTTTTTTGGGGGAACTCAAACCCAAGGATTCTCTCCCTGTATTAATTCTGTGAGCCACAATTTCATTTTTCCCCGTTTGTTCATCTTTAAAGTTTCTTTTATATTCTGCAGTACCCACACATATATATAACCAGCTAATACATTATTTTTGTACGAAGTCGTCAGCCATATGTTTGGGCAGTGTGAACGACAGTAAGCACCATGTAAACAAGTGTATATGTGTACAGTACAGTATATATGGATCCTTTTTAGACAATTTGTACACTATTTTTGAAAGAAGGGAAATAGGATGTAAATGATGATATTTTCCATATTGGCACTGCATATCTAACCATTTAACACTTATCATTGTGCTTAAAGTATTTTACTCTTAACAACCATCATAAGGTCATATCAATAAATCAGGTGACAGAATAGCACAGCATCATACCGAGACCCATTAACATACAACTCCAGAATGGTAACTGACAGGTGTAGGTTCAATCTGATGCGTTTCTTTCAGTTTATTTTTAAGTACAGCCCTACTATGGTTGTTATGAGCAGTGAAATATGGCCACCATTACTTTGAAGAGGCTGGACATTAAGTGCAAATGTGGAAAAATATGTTAGAAGCTTGTAATGATGTATATGTGGTGGTTTGGCTCCTCTCTACTTACCTCATGTCCATTCATCTATCATGGTGTAGGTCAGCTCTTCTGCAAAACTTTAACGTAAACTCCTCACAACCTCTGATTACCCCTTCACTCTTCTTAAAAATACAGTACCATCTTAAATTAGATTACATATGGGGTGTTAGTCTCTCAAGTTTTAGACATCCATCAGAAGTTTGAACTTTATTTTTTATTTTTATTTTTTCCCTCATTGCATATCACCAGTAGCTTTTGACTGTTTACTGGTGAGAGGATATACTGTAAATACATATTGTTACTTTGGCCATTTTTTTCCGGCATGTACAAGTCAGCTTATAGCAATAAACACAAACAATGTATAATGTTCTCTAAAACTAATGAAAAAAGAATGTAAGAAGATTATTTTTGTTACTGTTTTTTACAGAATGCAGACAACATTCAGTTGCATTCAGAACATATTGCTCTTGTGACTCTAATATATTATTACTGTTGATAAGCTGGTTATTCTGTACTGCTATGCTTATTTTTGACTGGAGTTACCATACATGTGGCAATGGTGCAACAACTGAAGAGGCACCTGGTTACAATTATTATTGTAATGTTATATTTTTATTCATGTCATTTCACATTTCATACAGTAGTGGCTTGTTTTGTGTCTCAGGGTTGCTGTTTGTGTCATTATTTCACTCAGGATGCAGTAGTTTGAATATACAGTACTAATTTATATTTGAAGATAGAATTCCAAGAATTAATGCTTTGCTGCTAAATTATAAATAACTGTTGTTTGGTTTGAATCATCATGGATATTAATGGAAGACTATTATTGTTATCATTGAAGGATATTAATATAGTGTTAAATTGCTATGAACATCAAGAGAAAACTTTGCTATCTAGAGTACTCTGTGTGTGTGTATGCATGTGTGTATATAAGATGAAGAGAGAGAGAGAGATATCTTATGCACCAAGTTACTGTAAAAGGAAATGGGAAACATTATTTGTGGATTAATTAATGTTTGGTGTATGCTGGTAGTGACACTGTTTTGTGTATTAGGTTGATAATGCGTAATTAACTCTTTTGACTAACAGACGGACACAAATAGTGAAAGGAGTGCACCGTCTCCCTAGTATAAGCATCTCCTGCCATTTTTTCAAGGGAGATGGAATGTCATTATACATATGCTTTAGGTCTGTAGAATATTTTGTAATTATTGATAATGTTCGTACTACCAGTACTAAGGTTCCTCGGTGAATAACAAGGCTAATGTTTATAGCTCTGCTGATTGTTATAACAACATTGTTTGAATGATTTTTTTTTCTCTTGATATTAAGGCATGCTATGCTGACAGACTTAGCTTGTCCCTGTGAGGCAACCAATAGTATATCATTGCATCTTAGGCATCACACAACCCTATTGACATAAGCTTAGAAATTCACCTGTAATGCTAGAATTTATTTGAGGTACAAAATGCTCTTAGCCACCAATCTTATAAGGAATAAAAAAAATCTCCCAGTCCTTATGTATAAAATGTAAAAAAAAGTAACTATATAAATATATATATATATACATAGATATATATATATATGACCCGGGTATTCCATGTATTGTGTATTGACAACATACATGGGCTGATGGGGGGAAATAAAAGTTCTTCGTTTTCTGAAGACGGAATCACAGGGGTCAGGGCGGAGAGCTTGAGGCTGCCACACACCCGAGTCTCGGCCCTCACCTCACTGATCACAAGTACTGTACTGTACATGTCTTTTGTATGTCAGTTCTTGGCGGCAGACGTCAGGCACTGTTTCACAAGATCAATAAACAGGAAAATCTGACAAAGACTTTGATTTATTTCCCTATTGCTTTTATTGTGGGAATAGTCTACTATTAGTCTACTACTAGTTATAAGGGTAGACAGGTCATGGGATCATTGGGAAGGATTATGAAGGGTAGAAGTGTGAGTATGGAGGTGAAGAGGGGACTGAGGAACAGTATAATCCTGCCAACACTGACATATGCATCAGAGACATGGACATGGAGTAAGGCTCATCAGTCTAGGATAGGTGCTGTGGAAATTGAGAGGAGCATGTGGGGTGTGTCTAGGTGGGATGGAGAAAGTAATGAGAGTGTGTACGAGAGATGTGGAATGAGTGAGAAGCCAATTGGTATTGAGTGTGGAGTGGTTGAGAGAGTGAAACATAATACATACATTAAGATGGTTTGGACATGTAGAGAGAATGCAAAGTGAAGAGTTTGTAAAGAAGGTGTATGGAAGTGAAGTTGTGGGACGTGGTGTGAGAGGCAGACCGCCAGTTAGATGGCAAAACAGAGTGGAAGAGTATGTGAAGGAGACATATATGCAACATATACAGAAGAAATGTGGCAGCCATGTTTTACAAATGGTAGGAAAGGGTGACCCAGCCTTGACCAGTGATAAATTATTACTCACCTCAGCTCATGTGCAGTCATTGGTTTGATTTTAGTTAAGCGGATTATCAAGGTGATGTGAAAATAAGGTATTTCCGGAGTAGGGTAAGGCAAAGAGAGGTGAGTCACCGTCTCAGAGTCAGGTGACAGGCCAACCCGCCAAATTTCCCACTAAACCGCAACACATAAATTATCCCGCGGAGCTGAGAAAGATACCGCCACATTTAGCGGGAAAACCGCCAATCTGGGAACCCTGACGTTATAACATCATGACATGATATTCATGTTAAATTAGAGACAGTGTTACCAAATGTGGAAGGCATCCTACCACCATCAAGTCTCGGAGCTGCTTGCCCTTGAATCTTGATCCATTCGTCGCCAACAAATACAAAATAGTAGTCCCATAATATAAATTTTCTGTGGTAATAAGGTTAGAGAATGTATAATAACTGTACGGTTTGAGGGGTAACTAAATGTTAGCCCAAATGCACATTATATCTATGATGTATTTTGTAACATCTACATATCAATAAGTTTTGCTTTACTATTACAAGAATTTAGCAAAGTCTCTATTAATTAAGATTAGCTCTAAAGCAAAGCATAATCTATCATTTGAAAAGATTAAACTTTTCCCAAAATAATAATTATATACACATCTCGTTTCGTCAAACAATTTATGTTAGAGCGATTACAGTAATGTCATTAAGACATATGTAAACATATGTAAACAATGGTTTATACTATCTAAAATATTCAATTTTATAATTACAAGTAAGTACGCTGAGAGATAATAGGTGAAGAAATATATAGGTACGGCACGCTCTACGTAAGTTTTGTATGGTAGGCTATACTGCTGATCCAGCCTGCTCATTGCCAAAACTCATCAATAATAATGTATAATTGTATATTTTACACATAAATTGTTACAATTACAAGTATAGCCAAGTATATAAGATGCTATTAAAATATCCACCAAACGTTATATGAACAATCAGTCCCCTAGATAAGGAATGTAGCCTACTGTTGAGTAATACGAAATATATTTTTTACACAGCAAGTGAATACGAAACAAGAAATGCATTAACAGGTTGATTACTACTGTACTTGTGTTGGATATTATGAAAGTTTTAGGGATATATTTGATAACATTCGTGGTGCATACGATGGCTAAATTATTTTTCTATGTAGTCGTCGTACCGGTACCACGCCATCGTACGCACCATTTGAGTTGTTTATTTAGATGCATCGTCTGCTGTGTGTGTGTATTTGTTGACTGTTCTTGCATACGGCCCATAGAGCGAGGTGTTTATTTAAGTGCATCGTCTGCTGTGTGTGTGTGTGTGTGTGTTTGGTGCCATCTGTTGGGCGTCTCTAAGGCCAGACCCTCCGATAAACAAAGTAGTTCCCAATTCGACCAACCCATTCGTACACTGGCTCGTATATTACAACAGAGACTTGATGGTTAGCGGGACGGGAGTTGTATGGACGGATCCTAGGCCTATGAAGGAGGCTTATAGAGGTAAAATGAGTGAAAATATTCCTCCGCGGGGGGAAGTGCGCCGGCCCGTAGCAACTAAAGCCGTAGCCATAGTGATCAGGGCCGCCCCTCACAACAAACCAGGTACACTCCTTGTCTTTTTTGCATGTAGCAGCATTGCCTTGTATGAGGGAGCTTGTAATGAGGTGGTCTGGGGTTCCTCATCACTTTTCCTAAAATTATCCGTCAGAAAGATGGGGTGTAGCGTCCTGGTGTGGCCGAAAATAGGCAATATAAGGGGTGAAAATGGCGGTATTTATATTTAACAAGGCGGAATTTGCGTCTTTAATTCGATACCAGGCCGCACAGGGACATGGTAATGTAGTGGGGACATCTATATGACTTGTACCCACAGCATGTTAGGGCCAAGGGGTTATAACAACGAGAGAAATGGGTTAAAAATGTGTAAATATATCGAGGTGGAGAGATGACCAAGGCGCCCAGGGGGTTACTATGGCGACCAATACCATCCATTCATGGGAGCCAATTACGCCATACACTCTCCTATTTCACCTGCTGGTCCATTTAAACCCATTTTTATAGCGTGTGGGTGACCGCAGTATACCCCCATTTCTCCATCCATTACCTATGAGCTTTACAGACTCTGCTAGTTAAATTGGTGCAGAGGAAATTATATGTAATTTTGAAATATATGGCAACTGTTATTATTTTTTTTTACGTTATACCCAATTCCCATATGTCATGGTAAATTGATGGCCTGACAGGGATTACTGCTGATATACAGTACGCTATCTTTGTATATGTATCCGAGCTTTATAATTGACTAAGATTAGATGTGATAACGGGTTAAGGATTTTATTTTATAATGACCAGTGTGAAAAATAATCAATCACATGCTCGTATTGTTTCAAGTTCCTGTACTGTACATATGCGATCCTACATTATTTTATATATGGGCGAATTAAGGGCTTAATGATATCTCTAAACTATGTCACAGTGTGTTTTGTGGAACAGTGAAAATGAAAGTATAAACATTTATTCTTGCGAACAGTGTCTTGCCACCACAGCCGTTATTATTATTATTATTATTATTATTATTATTATTATTATTATTCGAGATTTGTTTTTTCTCTTTATGTTAGTCAACGAGTTATTTCCTTTGCCTACTACATTCTGTTCACTAGTCGGTATTTCTTATAGTGTACGGTACTGAATTATCTGACGGTAATCAATAAGAAGTGGTTTAAATTTTTACTCTACGCGCCCAGATGTTTAATTCGGCATTTTCTCTGGTCCCAGACTGACTACTGGTAACGAGCATGATACGTGGTTATATTTGCTATTCATTATTATTAATTTTACAAGTACGTGCCTGCCATATTATCAGCTAAATTAGTAGGATACGTTAGGCTACGAGTAGGCTATACAAAACGCAACCTACACTATTGTAACGAAGTATTACATTAGGCTATAATTATATATCTTACTGTTGTATTTTGGTTTACCATACGGGGCAAAATTCATCTATACTCTAATGATGTGTGTATTTAGGCTATTATTATCGCTTACACACTATTCTCTATTAACCTCTCACCTTCCTGACCTCTCTTTGTCTTCCCTTTCTGTCAGTGCTTAATTTATCCCCTCCAACATGGACTTTTATTCTTTATATTTTTCTCTTTTACTCCTTGTTTCCCTACTCTCTCTCTCTCTCTCTCTCTCTCTCTCTCTCTCTCTCTCTCTCTCTCTCTCTCTCTCTCTCTCTCTCTCTCTCAGTGCGTGAGGGCCAAGGGAAGCAGCAGATCAAGCGAGTGAACTGTACCTGCTTATCTCACTCCTCACCACACACACACACACACACACAGTTTCTGCCTTCTTTCTCTACCACCACCTGTTTTTCGTTTCTTCAATTCGTTCTGCTTTCTTGTTTTTGCTTTCTCTCATGCCACTTTCTTCCTTTTAATACTCAGTTTCTGTATGGATTATTTCACTGCTCTCTTCACGCTCCACTCTTCTTTTCCTCTTACCATGAAGGACATACACTGTTTCGGCAATAGTACGGTACGGTGGTAACGAGCGGAACAAACGTACTATCTAAGACAAAACTCGTGTCGCTATCTTGTCCAATGATTTAATATAACTTGTGAAACAGAATGAAAACTCCACCACAGTAACGTTTAAACCCAGTATGGTTAGCTCTGTATCATATATATATTTTCACCACTTTTCACGACACGAGTTTTGTCTTGGATAGTACACATGAAGTTATAAATGCAGAAACGATAACATTACATAAATATAAGCTATATATACGGATAGTGAACTCAAAAGGACTATAGTGACTACCTATATTTAGTGACTTTATTCCTATATTTAATTGATATTTCCCAGTCTTTCCCTTTGTTAACTTTAATATTTGTTATATATACTTGTTGTCGCTGTTGTTGTCATTATTAACTATGTTTCTTTTCGTACCCAGCAGGTGTGTGAATCAGGACACTTGACTACCCGTAGATTGGTAAAGTACTTGTTATGTCATTGTTGTTGTTTGTTGGTAGTGGTTGTTGACAGGACAGAAAGGCCAATAGAGGGGAAGTTTTATGTTGGTAGATCTGGAGCAATTGAATCCTCCAAACTATTCCAAGCAACAAAACACCATTAATTTTGCTCTTCTGGTTATGTTTCCTAGCATACTTTGGAGGAATCAAGAGACTCCAATGTACCCAAAAAGAATTATCCCCTTAATAAGATGATCAGAATGAGTTATGAATATCTATCTGGTGGTGACTGGTGTACTTGTTGTGGTGATGTTATTGAGGCGGTGGTGGTGATGTTATTATTGTGGTAGTGGTGGTGATGTTATTGTTATTGTGGTAGTGGTGGTGATGTTATTATTAATATTATTATGGTGTTGGTGTTGGTGGTGTAGCAGCAGGAGGTGTTGTTGTCGTATAGCCTAGCCTACCCCAGCGTCACACACACACACACACACACACACACACACACTACCAGCTTTGTTGAGTACATTATACCTTACACTCCGGTGCACTTTAGTCTACATTACGTTCATTATGTCCACCTCTACAACCACACCCACCTTCCATACTCACTTCTCCACACACCTCCACCTCACCACTCACCTACCATACTCACTTCTCCACTCACCATCCTCACTACTCACCTACCATACTCACTTCTCCACCCACCTTCAGCTCACCACTCACCTCCACCTCACCACTCACCTACCATACTCACTTCTCCACACACTTCCACCTCACCACTCACCTTCCATACTCACTTCTCCACTCACCTTCCATACTCACTTCTCCACCCACCTTCCATTCTTAGTTCTCCACCCACCTCCGCTTCTCCACCCACTTTCCATACTCACTTCACCACCCACCTCTACCACCACACCCACCTTCCACAATCACTTCTCTACTCACCTCCGCCTCACCACTCACCTTTCATACCGTCTCATTTCTCTCTCACAATTTCTCCTTTACTCCCCTCTGCGTATTTTTCCCTCTATACTTTCCGTCACCGCCACTCCATTTCTTTATCACCTCTCTCCTTTCGTCTCTCCTCTGTCCTCTCATTTTCTCTCCATCACTTCTGTTTAAAACATCTTACCATTGGTCTATCGTCTTATTTCTTCTCCTCTCCCCTTCCCTCAACTCTCCATGCACTTCCCCTTCTATACTTCTGTCACCTTGCACTAGTTTTGTCCCTTCCCATATTATCCATTCTCTTTCACCCCCCCCCCCCCCCCCCGCACCTCCTCCCTCCTGCTCCTTCATCCTTCCTCTTCCACTTCATGTCTCCCAGCAACACATCTCATTGTCTGCTCATTGTTAACAGCTGACGGTACCTTGCCTATAGCCACAACCATTGCATCTACGAGGGAGAGATATCTAGTTGGAACCCAAGGGACTAAAGTACCAAGAGAGAGAGAGAGAGAGAGAGAGAGAGAGTGAGTCAAAGTTCTAAGTTATACAAGTCGAAAAAAAAGTTATTTTTGTTATTATATTAAAGGTAATGATCGCGGACCTCCAATAAAAGCGACTACGAATGTTACAGTACCGAATTGCTGACGGTCTTACTTGTATGATTATAAACCCGACTCGGGGGGGACTATGAATACAAACAAGCCATTGGGACGCGTCTATTTATTATAATGTTCGATTAATATTGATGTGTGTGTGTGTGTGTGTGTGTGTGTGTGTGTGTCGCAGATGAAGTCAAATAATGCGAAGGTTGATTTGCTTTAGGGTGTAATGCATGCAGTGTTGTTGGTAAATCTGAAGCAGCAACTGATTCCTCCAAACTAACCAACCCTTCCAAACATACAAACTAACCAACCCTTCCAAACTAACCAACCCTTCAAAATATACAAACTAACCCTTCCAAACATGCAAACCAACCCTTCCAAACATGCAAACCAACTGATTCCTCCAAACTAACCAACCCTTCCAAACATACAAACTTACCCTTCCAAACATGCAAAACAACCCTTCCAAATCAAGGCTTCTCTAATGTACCAAAAGTTTTATTATTACCCCCCCCCCTTCCCTTAGCCTATATGGGAAATTCTCATGTTGGTAAATTGGAAAGCTCCCGACTCCTCCTAACTCCTATATCAGATAACATGTAAAAAGTCCTCCTCAGTGGTACTAAAAAAAAAGATGATTTATTTCGTGGCTTAGTTTGGAGGAATCGGAGACGTTTCCATTCACCAACACCAAAAAAATATCTCCCCTTAAGGTTTCCCGTGTTTTATCTTAACTCATTGCTCTCTCTCTCTCTCTCTCTCTCTCTCTCTCTCTCTCTCTCTCTCTCTCTCTCTCTCTCTCTCTCTCTCTCTCTCTCTCTCTCTCTCAGATACTTACCGTGATATAAGAGGCTCACTGCTCAAATACTCACTATGTAAATTTCACCTTGCAAATTCGAGTCTTGCAACAATTATTTCGTGTGTGTGTGTGTGTGTGTGTGTGTGTGTGTGTGTGTGTGTGTGTGTGTGTGTGTGTGTGTGTGTGTGTGTGTGTGTTTACTGTACTTCGTTTTTCTTGCTCAGTATAATTTTGGACGAGTCCCTGTAAAAATAAATAAAAATAAATAGGAGTCTTTATTCTCGTTTCTTGCTTGACGTTTCTTGTGACGCTTCGTATTTTTTGGTGTAAACTTTGATGGTGTTTCTAGTTATTGCTTTCACACAGTGCCATGTGTGTGTGTGTGTGTGTGTGTGTGTGTGTGTGTGTGTGTGTGTGTGTGTGTGTGTGTGTGTGTGTGTGTGTGTGTGTGTGTGTGTGTGTGTGTGTGTGTGTGTGTGTGTGTGTGTGTGTGTGTGTGTGTGTGTGTGTCATTGAAACGTGGGTGGGGTTTGCCATAGAGTAGATTAAGACTGGAAACTGGATTTCTGACATGGGTGGGGAAGTATATTAGTTTCCTTCTGGATACCAAACTCTTCATTCGTGGTTTCATTATTTTGTATCACACAGAAGTAGTACCAGTAACGATACAACTTTTTTGAGGGTGTGTGAGCCATAAAAAACAAAAAAACAAAAAACTAATCGGTGCCGTTTTGGCGTGAAATATTCTGACACCTGAGACGACGACGGAAAATAGTTTGTTTATTCCCAGGGTAACATGAGCTTCGTCGATCACTTACAGAACCTTCGCACCCCTCTTGCTCGATAGTTTTTTGATCGTCTGTACATGCAGGTACTTAATAATTGGTGCTGTTTTATACATTCACAGACGATTCCCTTCCCCCCCTCCCTTAGCCCTCACACACACACACACACACACACACACACACACACACACACACACACACACACACACACACACACACAGACGATTCCCTTTCCCCCTTAGCCCTCACACACACACACACACACACACATACACACACACACACACACACACACACACACACACACACACACACACACACACACACACACACACACACACACACACACACACACAGACGATTCCCTTTCCCCCTTAACCCTCACACACACACACGTTTCCCTTTCCCCCTAACACACACACACACACACACACACACACACACACACACACACACACACACACACACACACGATCTCCCTCCCCCCCCCCTCTTAACCCTTTAGTGTTGATTGAGCATCGCGTGTTATCCGGTGTGGTGCTTACCGTTTACACCCACTACCCAACTCACTCACTTAGGCAATTGTTACGTGTACACTGAACGTTAGCTGTTGGTGGGATATCACATGGTAACATTTTCATTCATTCTCTGGTTAGTGCAGCAGAAGAGTAGAGTAGCCTAGATGGTGTGTGTGGTTAGTGGAATATACGAGTAGATTGTGTGTGTGGTTGTGTGGTTAGTGGAATATAGAGTAGATGGTGTGTGTGGTAGTGTGGTTAGTGGAATATAGAGTAGATTGTGTGTGTGGTTAGTGGAATATAGAGTAAATTGTGTGTGGTAGTGTGATTAGTTGTTGGTGGGATATCTCATGGTAACATTTTCATTCGTTCTCTGGACAGTCTCGCCTTTCTATCACCTTTTTATGGCGCTATATGACCTCGCTGTTTCGGTGCCTATTATCAATCAATTCTCTGGACAATCTATGACTTGGAATGTTAAAAATAGCCAT
Organism: Petrolisthes manimaculis; assembly: GCA_034508575.1. NCBI lineage: Eukaryota > Metazoa > Arthropoda > Malacostraca > Decapoda > Porcellanidae > Petrolisthes > Petrolisthes manimaculis. The sequence goes on from JAWZYT010005255.1 coordinate 29,409, forward strand.
TGAATATAAACCCTAAAATATATATATACCGGTAAAATGAAATAGAAATAAAATAGACTAAAATAAAGATTAGCAGGTACCGTATAATCTTACGGTGCATGTACGATAGGGAGTGAATGATGGACGTAAAAAGTGTATTATGTAATGAATAATGTAATATCGAATGTACAATATAATGTATAGTCAGGAAGGGTGTAAGAATGATGTAGTATGTGTGTTATTGTGATAGACCCTTCAGCCAGACTGGTATTACGTTGTACATTTAGAGTTTCATGAATGAGAGGGTAAGGGAAAGGAATGAGGTTGGAGAGGGGACGGAGGGAGAGGGGAAAGAGGGCAAGGGGAGAGGGGAAGAGGTGAGTAAGAGGAGGGAGTGAGAGGTGGCGTTGGTTTCGTTTTCTTTGTGGTTTATGTAAGAGATAAATAGAGGTAACAGAAAATGGACAGCCAGGTTGGTAGAGGGTTGTGGTGGGAAGTGTTTGAGAGGGTTGTTTTAATCAAGGGGGTAATAAATAAACTGTTGGTATATTGAAGCACCTTGATTCCTCCAAAAATAAGTATAGCCTAGTCTATGTCAGGAAACTGGACCTGATTTAGCAAAAATAATGGTGTCCTGTTGCATGGAATAGTTTGGACGAATCAGTTGCTCCAGATTTACCACCAGTACTGTACTTTCCCATAATTAAAAATATGAAGGTAGTAATGTTGGTATAATCAATGCCAGAGAATTGACTATAAAATGAACATAAAATAAAATACAGATGTCTTAAAGAAGGTATATGATGTTGTGGTGGTCGTGATGATGATAGGGGTAGTAGTGGTGGTGGTGGTGTTGGTGGTCGTGGGAGCAGTAATGGTGGTGGTGGTCGTGGTGGTGATGGTCGTGGTGGTGATAAGGGTAGTAGTGGTGGTGGTGGGAGCATTAATGGTGGTGGTGTTGGTGGTAGTGGTAGTGGTGGTAGAGATAATGAAGTGTACGGCTCGGTTACGTAAACACAAAATACATTAGTGATGCCTATAACTAAGTTGTTGGTGGTGGTGTTGTTGGTTAAGTGTGCAGCGCGACCCAGTAAACACTCTAGTTAGCCCTGACAATCTGGTTACTGCAGTAGAGTAGACTAGATGGTGTGTGTGGTTGTGTGGTTTGTGGAATATATATAGAGTAGATGGTATGTGTGGTTAGTGGAATATATATAGAGTAGATGGTATGTGTGGTTAGTGGAATATATATAGAGTAGATGGTATGTGTGGTAGTGTGATTAGTGGAGTATAGAGAAGAGGGTGTGTGTGGTAGTGTGGTTAGTGCAGTATGTGGTAGTGTGGTATATATGAATATTGTGAATGGTGGTAGTGTGGTTAGAGGAGTAGATTTATAGTGTGTGTATAGAGTGGAATAAATGAATAGTGTGAGTGGTGGTAGTGTGGTTAGTGGAGTAGAAATGGATAGTATGAGTGGTGGATAGTGGAATAGAAATGAATAGTGTGAATAGTGGTAGTATGGTTAGTGAAGTAGAAATGAATAGTGAGTGAAGATATAGTATTAGTGAATGAACGAGGAGGTACAATTCTCATCACTAGGACTAACTAATTTATTAAAGAATATGAGAACTGTAATAAGGTTGTGATTTGCTAATGAATGGTATCTTGTATTGTAATGGAAATGTGTGTGTGTGAATTATTTTTATTATTGATATTGATATTATGATGAAGATTATTTTTATTATTATTATTATTATCATTTTTATTATTGATATTATTACTATTATTTTTATTATTACTATTATTTTCATTATACTTATTATTACTATTATTATTATTATTATTATTTTTATTTTTATTATTGTTACTATTATTTTTATTTTTGTTATTATTACTATTATTATTATTATTGTTATTATTATTATACGTGTGTCTAGCGTTTATTGAATTTCAGGAGTTTAAGCGACCAGACGTGAAATGTGTTGGCATAATAAGGGGTCGGATTTTCTTGACAGTCAAAGTGTACAAGACTGAAACGCGACAATTTTCAGTGGATGGATATCAAGAGGTTTTTGTTTTTGGGTTTGTAGAAAATGGGACTATAGTTTGATTTTTTTTTTTTTTTTTTTTTTTTTTTTTTATCTGAAAGTTCGATAGTGTTATTTATGTTCTGTATATCTTGTTCAATGTTGTTTTTATTCTGTAATGAAGATGTTCGTGTGTAAATTTTTTCGGTATATATTTTATGTAGGTGCCCGTGAATAGATGTGTATGCAAATGTTCCTTAGGTTTGTATAATTATATATATATACTAATACGCAAACTTTACAACATTATTATAAGATCGAATACTGTAAATTTAACACGTGCTTAGCGAGTTTGTATGATGCAGATAATACAAAGGACAATAATACTGTATAGTAAATGTATGGCATGTATGTTGACTCATTATTGTTTTACCTTGCATGATATTTATCTATGTATATATTAATCTTTTCCACTTTTTACCTATCTATATTATTACTGTTTACTCTTACCTTTTATCAGTATATATTATTTAATCTTTACCGGTACCTCTTCTTCTCACCAATCTATATTATTATTGTTTTTCCTTACCTGTTTTATCACTACATATTATTTAATCTTTACCTCTTCTTCTCACCAATCTATATTTTAATACTTTCCCAAGGTATACCGTGATAGCGTCTGTGAAGGAAATGACGTCCAACCCTGCAGAAAGAAATTATGTAAAAACAAGATTTAAAACACGACACGTTTTCTAAAGCCAGTTTTGAGATGGAGGAGGAGGAGGAAGAAGAAGAAGAGGAGGAGGAGAAGGAGGAGGAGGAGGAGGAGGAAGAAGAAGAGAAGGAAGAGAAGGAGGAGGAGGAGAAGGAAGAGGAGGAGGAGGAGGGGGAGGAAAATGTGTTGAAATAAAGGTAGAGGAAGAGGAGGAGGAGGGGGAGGAAAATGTGTGGAAATGAGGGTGGAGGGAGGCGAGGATAAGGTGTTAGGATGGCAGATGTTTGAATGGAGGATTAGATTGATGTATGAAGAGTTACATAGAATCACAGACCACAACAAACATTACGGTCCACACGGGGTGATCTGAGAGAGAGAGAGAGAGAGAGAGAGAGAGAGAGAGAGAGATTATTACAAGGAAAAGAAGAGATAAGATTTGTGTGGTGGAGTGAGAGAGAAAATGAGTGAGTGAGTGAGTGAGGGAAGATGAGAGTGGTAATGATGATGTTCTGATTAGCGGCTCGGCAGTCCTAAATTTTTTACTTCTTTCTCCTTTTTTTCTTTTTATTAGGAGTTGCTTACGCTTTTGATGTGGTGAGAGAGAGAGAGAGAGAGAGAGAGAGAGAGAGAGAGAGAGAGAGAGAGAGAGAGAGAGAGAGAGAGAGAGAGACCGTAGGGAGGAAATCTAGGGATACAGGATAGTCAATGAATGGAACACACACACACACACACACACACACACACACACACACACACACACACACACACACACACACACACACACACACACACACACACACACACACACACACACACACACACACCAACAGTAAACTCAGTATATCCCTTCCCTTCCATCCTTCTTTTCCTTCATTCCATCTCTCTCTCTCTCTCTCTCTCTCTCTCTCTCTCTCTCTCTCTTTAGGTATTTCTTTCCTAAATCTTCCACACCGACACCCCTGCTTTTTCTCTCCCTGATTTATTTCCTCTAATTCTCTCTCTCTCTCTCTCTCTCTCTCTCTCTCTCTCTCTAACCTTAAATTTGCAGCTTCCTCGTGTACCGTATTCTGGGGATTCATTCGTTGACTCCCCGATTAATCCTTCCTTGTTTTGTTTTTTCTTGCATTGATTCCCGCAGCCACATCCATCCACACACTCCCTCCTTCCTTCCCTATGTCAGATCCTCTCTCCTCTCCTCCACACATCCACCTTCACCCACACTCTTCTCCACCACGTTACTTCCTCTCTCCTCCTCCCTTTTGTACCTCGACTCATTATGGACCTCCTGTTGCCTGTACTTCCTTTGTATTCCTCTCCCACGACCTTATAATTCTCCTTCCCTCACCCTCGACCCTCTCCTTCCCTCTCCCTCAACCCTCTCCTTCCCTCTCCTTCGACCCTCTTCTTCCTCTTCCTCGACCCTCTCCTACAACTCTCACCCTCGACCCTCTCCTTCCCTCTCTACCCTCTCCTTCCCTCTCCTTCCCTCTCCTTCCCTCCTACCCTCTCCTACGCCCCTCTCCCTCCCCTGTCCCTGGTCGAGCCTTGGTTGTGTCCTTGTCTTTGTATTCTTCCACGGGTCACCCTTAGACTCGTGGTGGTGGTGTCCATTGTTCCCTCTCGTTATTACCTACCTCTTCCTTCACACACACACACACACACACACACACACACACACACACACACACACACACACACACACACACACACACACACACACACACACACACACACACAACACAACACACACACACACACACACACACACACACACACACACACACACACACACACACACACTATACCTCCCTCCTTCCACCTGTAGCCCCCCACACTCCCCCACATCACCTCCCTCCTTCCTTCCACCTGTAGCCCCCCACACTCCCCCACATCACCTCGCTCCTTCCTTCCACCTGTAGCTTCAACTCTCCACATCACGCCGCCTCCTTTCCTCCCTCCCTGCGTACCGTCGACTCACCCCCCCCCCCCACCACCACGACCACCCGCGCTCACCGGTGCAAGGGATGGCTAGCGAGTGTGTCAGTAGTGATGGTGGTGACTGCGTGACAAGGTGAACGCCGGCCAGTGTGTGTGTGTGTGTGTCCGTGTATGTGTGGGTGTGTGTCGTGGTCGTGATGATGGTGGTGGTGTTAGTGGTGGTAGTGGTGATGATGGTAGTGATCTGACATTTGCATCACTGTCTCGTATCGTCCCTCTCACCAAACAAACCATTTTCCGACCCTCACCGATTCCGCAGTTCATTCATTACGTTTTCGGAACATATGACAATTATAAGGGTTTGGGGGACTGGATCTCTTCTACTACTACTACTACTACTACTACTACTACAAAGCAAATGTTTGTAGTTGACCGTGCCGCCACCACCATCAATCTTATCATCACACTGTACTGAGAATATATTTATTTTAACCACAACCGCCACCTATGTCAGTATTATCGAATATGCTGCCACCTATATTACACATACAACAACGTTATACTCTAATTATATTTGCCTATACATACACCAACGTTATATTAGAATTATACATAAGGTACAGCTATGGCTGATAGTACTTGACCAGGGTCCAAGGAGTGTTGGTGAGCAACTGAACAGAGTTCGAACAAGTGAATTTTCCAAACCATTCTCAACGTTGAGAGAGGATTAGAAGACTCACTTTTTCCAACTCTGTTCAATTACTCTCCTACACTCCTTGGACCCTGGTCAAACACTATATCAGCCATGGCTGTACACCAAAGTTAAATTCGAATTATATTACACATACGGCATCGTTATATTCGAATTATATACATACACTAACGTTATATTCGAACTATACTATGCATACACCAACGTTATTTGAATTATATTATACAAACATCAACGTTATATTCGAATTATATTATACATACACCAACGTTATTTGAATTATATTATACACACACCAACGTTATACTCGAGTATCTGCTATGCTACCATTATACCAACATTATTCTACCATTTACCATAATCGCGAACTTTATAGGTAGATTCTGTAGTTGTTGAATTGGAAGGGGTCATGATGCCTCCAAACTATACCACGAAACAGGTCACCTATGAGTTACTAGCCTATACCACTGAGGGACTCTTGTTGCCTGGCATAGTTGGGAGGAATCAATAGCCTTCCAATTTGCCAAAAAGAGAATCTCCCCTGTGTGTGTGTGTGTGTGTGTTATCGTTCACTGCTGTACCTCCTGTAATATTGTGGATAAGCTGTATCTACCGACATTACCACCATTATCACTATTACCTACCACTACTACCACCATTATCACTATTACCTACCACTACTACCACCATTATTACTAATACCTACCACTACTACCACCATTATTGCTAATACCTACCACTACTACCACCATTATTACTAATACCTACCACTACTACCACCATTATTACTAATACCTACCACAACTACCACCATTCTTACTATCACCTACCACAACTACCACAATTATCACTATCACCTACCACTTTTACCACCATTCTTCCAGCCACCACCACTACCACCATTATCCCAGCCACTACCACTATCACCTATCACTACCGTTGTTATCATCACCTGTATTTCACTAACACGTCCAACACCAACACTATTATCACTATTACCTATACCACTAACACCACCAACACCACTAACACTAACACCACCACCTTGATCTCCACAAAGCTCTCATCACATTCCTCCACCACTACCACTACTACCACTACCACTAATACTAATCAACCACGATCCACACTTCCTCTACCACCACCATTACTATCCAATCACGATCCCCACTACCTCTACCTCCACCACTACTATCTCTACCACCACCACCACTACCACTACTACCACTAATACTAAACAACCACGATCCACACTTACTCTACCATCAACACTAACCAACCAATTATACCACAACCATCACTAACCCAACACCATAACTAACCAACTATCATCACCATCATAACCAACCAACCAACCAACTACTGCCACCACCACCACCATCACCCACACACACACACACACACACCCTCCGCCAAAACAACCCTGTCACCTGTTCTCACCTTGATTAAATTTTGACGTTTTTCTAATCAAGAGAACGTGCAGATCAATAACACATCACGTTTGAAAACAGGTAGAAAGAACTAACTTGGTCTGGGGCTGATGGCAGTGACGACGACGACGAGGTGGTGCATGAGTTATTAAGAGTTATCCTAGAAGTGTTTGTTAGGCTCAAGATAATTATATGTGCTGTATAAATTTCAATATAGGCTTGGCTACTTGGTTTAACTATATATAGCACTGTGTGGGTAGGATACCTGTGGTGGTGTAATAATAATAATAATAATAATAATAATAATAATAATAATAATAATAATAATTGTGGCTAGCAGTGTTGGTGATAGATATAGTGGTGGTGAAGTTAATGGTGTATAGTGATTTTGATGATGACAGCTTGAAGGTAGTAAGATGATAGTGATATAGTTAAATGGTGTATTGTGATGATGGTATAGTGATTGATGGTGACAACATGAACGTGCTACGATAATAATGGTAAAGGTAATGGTGTATAGTGATGATGGTAATGATGGTGGAAGCATAAATGAACTACGAATGGTGGTACAGTATTTTAAGGGTAACACTATATATTATACACTTCCTGGGTGAAAAATAAGACTATCACTTCTTACAACTAATATATAATGAATGAAAATGTATGACTGTGATAGTGGAAGTAATGCAGAAGTCACAACATTCATTCACTAATTACCCATGGTGGTGGTCATGGTAGAAAAGTCAAGACAAATTGTAATGAAAAGTAGAGAGGGAGTTTACAGTAGTGGTGGTGGTAACTGTTATATGTTATATGTAGTACCATAGTAATTCAGGAACTACCAAATCCTGTGATGATAAAGACACTCAGGTTATACAGTAATATGAAGCCTCTTGATAACACCTCCATCTGTTCTCAAAGCGATTATGGATAATAAATGGTAAAATATATAGCTATTACTTTTATGGTATCTGCCACTGATATCAGATTAGTTTTGAAAATAGTGATTGTTGTATGTAAGGTCCCCTAGCGGTTGAAACTAGAATTAAAAAAACGATAAAAGGAAAAAAACCAAAACATCTGAAAACTTAAAAACAAACACTAGAAAAATAATATGTTGCTTAAAAACGACACATTTTTCTTGTCAGACAGAAAATCCGACAGAAAATCTTGAATTCTTTCTGTATAGGTTTTTCGATAAGTGTGAGGAGACTGACGGTGCTGTGTTATTACAATGTGTTATGGGAGGGACTGTCATGGTTATTTCTCACATGTCTCTTATTTGTTTATGTAACCATGTAATTATGATGATGCTGAAGTATATAATTATGAATCTGCAATGAGATGATGCTCGTATGTATGTATATATATAAATTAATACATTGATATCAAATTGAAAGACCCACATAAATCATCAACAAAAGCCATTAACTTGTAAATATACATAAAAAATGTAAAACATATATTCATGTACAATATTTTTCAAAGAGAGTCTCACCTGTGTTACACTGAAGCACAGTATAAATACACAGATATGAGGGTATAGAGTGCGGTGTGAGAGATAACAAAGTATGAAAAGAGTAATCAACGTGTGATGTAACAATACAACCAACCAACTGCCAGCAAAGGTATTATTATGAGTCACGGTTGGATGGTTGGTTGGTTGGTTGGACAGTTGCAGCTTTTTTTGGCCAAAGTTTAAAAATATTGTATGTGGAAAAGATACCTAGCATGTGTCACGTAGAATCATACACCGTGTATCATTGAGAAGTAAATATGTAGAGTACCTGGTAACTATAATATATTATGGATATGTAAGTACTGAATCTAGTGAGTGATAATGACTGCATGGATTTTAATTGTAAAACGATTCACGGAATTGGAAAATATACCAACTGTTGCTAAAGAAATGAAAATATTTTTGGCAATAATTTCACCTGAAAGAATAGACTTCATTATTTTTTATATTGCGAAAATGCATCCGTTCTCCTTGCAATTTTTGACGTTTTTGGCAACTGAAATATTTATAAACTCTGGAATGTAAATGAAATGTGTATATAAGGTTATGTTACGTACAAGGGAAACGGTACTTTTATATACGATAAAAAAAAAAAAAAAAAAATCTGTCCAGTTACATGCATGAATGTCGCACAAGATAACGCCAGTGAAGTATTGCCAAACCCAAGCCAAACTAGAGAATGTGTATATTTTGTGAATTTTTATGCAGTGAAGATGCCAATAGTACTCACAGACTCACTAATATATATATAATTTTTTCTTTGCATTTCTATTAATTTAGCACAGATAACAGGGTAAACATTAGTGTAGTTGAAGAGAGTTGACAAATACACCAAGTAAAGTGCCCTTATTAGAGATTGTAAGATAATCCAAACCACCTTCTGTGTCTACGTTGGCAACTAACTAAGTGAATAATCCTGAAACAGAAATTTAGCTTTGAAAAAAATATATCTGGTGGTCTTGATAGTGGAAAGAAATATTAGACAGTTTGTTCATATTTACTGCATTCTGTTTAGTCAAGAAAATAGTGGTTACACTCGTGAAAATAGAATTAATTAAGTATGTGATTAGCTAATTGACACCCACACAAGATTGGGCAAACTACCAATATACGAGTGATTAGAACATAAAAGGCCTGTTGTTCCCATTTCTAATCTACAGCTGGAATAGTGTGTGTGTGTGTGTGTGTGTGTTTGTTTGTTTGTTTGTTTGTGTGTGTGTGTGTGTGTGTGTGTGTGTGTGTGTGTGTGTGTGTGTGTGTGTGTGTGTGTGTTTACGGCCCCCCTATTCCATCTCAACAACAACAACAACAACAACAACAACAACAACCCATTCTGAGCTGATTGTCAACCCCACCCAGACCAATCATGCTCCCACCGATTGAGAAACCTGATAGGTAACTAATCAGGAGAGGGAAGGCGAAGTAAGAACCAATCAGACGACATACCAAGGAATCAGAAAAAAATAAGACTGAACAACCAGACAGACCAAAGAGAATCAGATTGTCGACATTCCATCCATCCATTCCAGAACCAGTCAGACTACAGACCAATCAGACCACATTCCATCCATTTATGAAACAATCAAAAGATATTCATTCCATCCAGTCAAGAGCCAATCAGAGGCATTCCATCCCACTCAAGAACCAATCAGAAGGCATTCCATCCCACTCAAGAGCCAATCAGAACACATTCCATCGAAGTCTAGATCTAATCAAGCTTCATTCCATCTAGTCAAGAACCAATCAGAAGATATTTTATGCCAGTCAAGAACCATTCAAGACTTGCCATCCAATCAAATTAAAGTAAAGCCACAGACAAGGTTATGAACCAGAGCTAATCAGAAGAAAGAAAAGGAAGTACAATCAAGAAATCCGACAATCACACTCAGAAACAATCCGACGACAATCACACTCAGAAACAATCCGACAATCACACTCAGAAACAATCCGACAATCCTAACGCAAAAAATATATAATATATAATCTCCCAGTCAGATCTCTGAGTATACGCACCAACCCATTTATAGTGACACACAGTCATTTAAAATCAAGTATATACATTAATATGGTACCATCTTAGCCAGTCTGTTTTATACGTAGTACATTATCCAGTCTGTCAAAGGTAGGAAAGTTGACCAATAATCACCCTGATAATCTACTCGTCGCTCAAAGAATTCTATATAATATTATAGTCATTCCAACTATTTTACTCCATCTGTCTTTCACATCCATAACAGTCCAACTTAACTTATACCATACTCGAAGAACCTTGGGTCACTCACTTACTTACTTACTTAGCCTGTATTTACACCATCAGTCTGTGACACTCGTAGGTTCAACTTACTGTATAGCTTATAATATAGGTTAGCTCAATCCACCAAGTTGTAGATTTTCCCTATACAAGTTGACGTCTCCTCCTCCACCTTAACTCTCAGGCATCCATCCATCCATCCATATCCCTTGTTGTGTCCCTCACTTCACCTGACACCTCTTGCTTTCCAATTTGACTTCTCCCCCTGCAACCACAACCACCATCATCACCACCACCATCACCATCAAATTAATCCCCCGAAAGCAAGAAGCCAATCACACTAATCATCCTCTGCTTCCCCCACTTCCACTCACCCCCCCCCCCCCAACCCCCTCCCCCTCCAACCAGCTCCCACTGTCCTCTCTTTCTCCGTCCAATCACTCCAAGTGGCGCCGTCTCCCGTTCACCTATAGGATTAAAAATATTCGACATTTTTGTGTGAGATTTTTAATGTTCGCAGCGTTCAGAGCGGCTCGTATTGAGTTAACGTGAGTGTGTTGAATACCTTCGGATAGCTCAAGTGGATAGTGTCCGAAAAAGCTGTTGGTTGGTTGGTTGGTTGGTGATTGATGGGTGGATGTGCAAGGGATGGTGGTAGATTTATTTAGCGAGGTTTTCCAATGATAGTGTTGGTAAATGTGCTGTAAAAGTTGGTAGAATTACTGGTTTTGTAAATATAGTGATGGTAAATGTGTCCGGAAAATTGATCGATTTATGGGTGAGAGTTTCTAAAGATAGCAGTAGTGAATGTGCTGTGAAAGTTAATCGATTTACAGGTTAGCTTTGATAGAAAATTTATAGATAGTGTGCAGGTGTGTAGTTATGAGGGAAAAAAATTGACGAATAGACAAGGTGATATTGTTAGAAAAATTTGTGGTTAGTTGTACTCATAACTACAATAAGTTTCTAAGATTCGACAAATATTGAATGTTGGACTGCTTTCTAATAGTTGATCAGAAAGATGTATTGTTTGAATAGAGAATATGTGTGATTGGATGGATAGCGTTGGATAATTAGGTACATGTAGTTTTAAATAGGTATAGATTTAATGATAAATGACCTACGCGGCAGGAAAGGGTGGTATTTAGGTAGGTAGAGTACATGGATTGATGGATGCGTGACAGAAAATTATATAGATTCATCAGGAATGTTTTGACACTATATATACAAATGAGAAAATTGATCCAGATAGCTTCCAACGAACACAACATTCATATTGCATGGAATAGGCATATGAAAAGTGTTTGATAATGTGAGAAAGTGATAATAAATAGATCAGAAGTTGAAATACATATGGAGAAAAATATATATTGATAGAAACAGGAATAAATTGTAAGAAATCAGAAATGAAATAAGTGAAAGGTTGCCACAGTAGCTTGCCTTGAACACTCAAAATTTAGTTTAGTGTTTACATGCCAAGAATACGTAGCTGATAAAATTCCAACTTTAGGATATTTGACAAGACATTACCAGAGGTGAATTGATCTAGTCAGTTCAAACCTACTTTGATTTAATATCCTAACCTGACGTATTCTGACCAAACCTCACCGAATATGGTGTAATCTGGCGTGAATCGATCTATCGTGACCAAGTGTGTATCCCACACCGGCAAACTGGGTCTACAGGCACAACTTACTCAGGGGCCGCTGGCCTCTTCCGCCCCTGACTCCAGTAACACCGGCAGGGAGGTCAGTGGTGGTGGTAACAGTAACGGTGGTAAGGGTAACGTCACCAGGAGGTTTGGTACAATGAATGGCTCAAGTATGAACGGCACAAACAACAGAGGAAGTGTTAGTGGTGCTAGTAAGGTGTTGAGTAACCTCATTAGGAGTGGTACTGGAACCATCAACTCCAAATCCATCACTATCACACTCAAGAGTAATGCTGAGGTGACGGCTAACAGTGACAAGATGGCGGATACCAGTAAGACAACAACAGTGAAGAAGGAGAGGGACATACGTAGTGGTAGTGTTGGTGGTACAAGCAAAATTCTCAACAATAATATGAATATTAGTATCACCAAAGTCCCGAGCACCAAGACCATCAGTACAAAGATTCCAATTGTAAACACGAGCTACACCAAGATACCAAATAACAACAGGAAACTGAATAAGCCGCCTCCAGGCTTAAGTCGGATCCCAAGCCTGGGTGGAAGTGAGATGACGAGTGGAAGCCACATTTCAGGTCTGAGTTGTAGCATTGTGACAAAAGCCAGTCGGATGCCATCTCTTATTAAAATGACGACGAGCAACAACCGATTCCCCCAAGGAACTCCTCGGTATTCACAAAGCAGCAACAGCAGGATTTTCGTCAATAAGGAACCAGTTGTAACGTCCCATGTTTCCGGTACCACAACCAGGCTATCAATGGACATCTCCAGCACAACAGGAACTATGAGAAATGAGATGACCACCGGGGAGTCTGTCTCTGGTGGCGAGGGAACATTGCCGTCAGCTGTTATCAGTGGCAGCAGGACAAATAACACAAACAAAGTCACCACAAACATGGACGTGTCACCCTACCATACTTCTAACATTCCCAGCCCGGCCACCATAGTCCACGGTGTCCTCAACAACTGTAATAGGATATCACCCACTAGCGACGACCCACTCCCTATAGACATGACAAGTCTCAGTAATAGGATACCTCTCGACATTATGGAGGAGTTGACAGGGACCACCACCCGATTATCCATACCAACCAGTAACGAGTTGGCAGCCCTGTGCAGTAACGATAGTGCGCTCGTGTCGGATGAGTCGACTGCGTTGCCAAGTTTCAGCCTCTGTTTCCAGCCCACATCGTCCTCCCCATCGTCGGACCTGACCGAGATGGGGTCTAAACTGGCCATGCAGGACGTCCACGAGGCTCTCTTCCGCCAGGGATACGAGATGGGATGTGAGTGCATAGGTCGTGGTGGTGTGTTTGTGTGTGTGTGTCATACTGTTTTTGTGGTTAATTATCGTAACGTCATCAACACATGAACTTGGTAGACTGAGAAGACCAAATTAGAATCTGTGTAGTTTTGTGATGTTTTACTTCTCCGAATAGCTGATGGTATATAAATGTCAACAACTAACCGAGAGAATGATGCCTAATGGGGTTTGTTTTGGTTGACCATCTACTGTTGCTGTTAACAATCACTCCAAAACCTATCCAATCACATACAAAGTAATGATATCGTCTGTGGACATAATTAATACCCTCAAATATAGGAACAAACAGAATACAGTTGTTGGCTTACTGTCTAACCTGGAGGTCCTTTTTTCTGAAAATACCATGTTCAAATTTTGATGTAGTTATTATAATGAGAGAATCTACAAAGGAATCTGTGTTTGTAGTTAATTTTTTCTCGTATACGTTATATTGATGCAATCGTTATATTGTATGTGTTGATTAATGATGCATTCTTTATGATTAATTTCTGATGTGGGAGTACGATACAATATCCACGTATATTTTTATTGTTTTCCACAGATCACTGCTGTGTTATCTGGTATTTTTATATTATTGTTATTTTTATGGATGGTATTATAATGCTTTGAGGGGAAAAGGCAGCATAAACTCTGTGTTAAGACTAATGTTGTTGGTTCTGTTGTTATTGTTGTTTTTTCAGAGAATTTGCCATTCAACAGGGAGGATTTTCCACTGTCATAAATGTGAAGGCTACTGATTACTTCCCACTACACTGAGAAACACGTCACATTATTATTGGCCTATACATATACAGTTCATTCCGAAGTTTTGTAGAATTCAGTAACTACATTATGCATCACTGGACCCATACAGTAAAGTTATTGGACTCATTGAAAAAAATAATAATAAAAATAATAAAATAACAACAACAATAATAAAAAAAACTGTGCCCTCTTATACCTATACATATATACCAGTTTTATATATATATATATATATATATATATATATATATATATATATATATATATATATATATATATATATATATATATATATATATATATATATATATATATATATATATATTTATATATTTATTCTTGTGTTTTTTTTATTCAATCTTAGCTTACGTATACGAGTGGCTAAACTTTATAAACTTTTTGAGCCAGGTGACCGTCGATATTTTTGACGGTGGTAGGTGGAGTGTCGCCAGGTGGCCGGGGTTAGAAAAAGTGAAGAGTCGACAAAGTTTTTTTTTTTTTTTTTTTTTTTCATTTTTATAGATTGTTTTTTATTGCATATGCAGTTGAATTTTCCTCCTTTTTTGTTGTTTTTATTTCGATGTAGTTTTGTCGGGAGATTAAATTTTCTGCTGAAAGGTGATATTGTCAGTATATTAATATGGTGGTAATTCTTTTTTGGTACATACATTGGAGTGCCTTGATTCAAACCAAAGTATGCTAGGAAACAGGACCAGAAGAGCAAAAATAATAGTGGTGGTCTGTTGCTTGGAATAGTTTGGGGGATTCAGTTGCTCCAGATTTACCAACACATAACTTCCCTTCCTTAAATTAATTGAGATGTCAGTTATTTTCATCATGAGAGATATTGTGATGGGTAAGTGATACATACCTAACATATGCACTGTCCAGAAACACTCCTACAACCATAACATTGCCATTAAAGTAGTCATTATTATTATTATTATTATTATTATTATTATTATTATTATTGTTTTTATTATTATTGTTTTTATTATTATTATTATTATTATTATTACTACTACTACTATTATTATTATTATTACTATTATTATTATTATTATTATTATTGTTTTTATTACTATTATTATTATTATTATTATTATTATTATTATTATTATTATTATTATTATTATTATTATTATTATTATTACAATTATTATTATTATTATTATTATTATTATTTACAGCATTTCAAATCGTTTAGAGTTAGGCTAACGTCAGTCACTTTTAATAGTTTAGGTACCTGAAAAAATATGTGTTGGTGTGTAGATGAATTAAAAGGAGACTCTCTTGTTGGTCTATTAGAAAGGCTACTGATTCTTCCTAACTAAGTCTGTTTTGTGGCATATATAGTTTGGAGGAATCAGAGACCTTCTAATTCACCAACAATTTATTGAATCTTCTCTTAAGGGGGGAAGTACAGTGTTGGCAAATCTGGAGCAACTGATTCCTACAAACTATTCCAAGCAACAGGACTTCTTTATTTTTGTCCATCTGGTCCTGTTTCCTGGCATATTTTGGAGGAATCAAGGCACTCCAATGTACTAAAAGTATGATCATCCCTTAATATAAAGGACGATTTACCCTCTGACAAGCACTATCGTCTGTTATTGCCTTGGGAGTAAAATGTATCCCGTCATCTGTCTGTAGCGTTACTCAGGACTGAGGGTTAAAACAGGGAGGGGAGGGGAAGCAAGGTTAATTAATTCCAGGATATCTTATTTTTGTATTTCTCGGTCTATTTAAGCCATTGTCGACTCTGTGAGAAAAAATATGTTGGCGTAGTTTTGAACTCTGGCTCGGGCTGACCGTAGAGTTTTATGCCAGTTGAGTTCATACGTGTGTAAACAGTATTAGTGTGCGTTTTTTTACATTGTTCCTATTGTTATCGTTTTTTACAATGTGTTAATGGTAATGACAGATGCATCTTTGTCGTTATTATAATTGTGTGAGTAATAATCATAATTATTTTAAAAGTATCTTATTGTTAATTACTACTACTTTTGATTTAATACCTGAACTTTACTATTCCTGATACTACTACCACTACTACTATTACTACTACTACTACTACTATTACTACCACTATTACTACTACTACTACTACTACTACTACTACTACTACTACTACTACTACTACTACTACTACTACTACTACTACTACTATTATTATTACTACTACTACTACTACTATTACTATTCAACACCATCCTACATCCTCACCACTGTCAACATCACCACACACCACACACAACCAGATCACCAACAATTACACACAACCTACTCACCACAAATAATCAACTCACCACCAACACACCACTCACCATTCACCACCAAAATACTAACTCATAACTCACTCACCACACCAACTTACAACTCACAACTCATAACCAACTGACCACCAACCACATACACAACCAATTCATCAAAACACACCAACTCACAACTCACCACCATCACACAAACTAACCACTCAACACAACACACACAACCACACACGACTTACAACACACACAACACACAAGCAACCCCCCACCACCAACACACAACACACAAACAACCCTCCCCCCAACCAACACACACACACACACACACACACACACACACACACACACACACACACACACACACACATACACACCCTGGCCAACTCGTGTAAAATTCTCCCTCATTCCCGTTGTAGTGATTTTTTATGCATCATCTTCCCACGTTCGTCAGTGGATCAGTCGCCAGGCACACTACATTTTTTTTTGTTTCTTTTCCTCCCGTTCAGTCGACACGTTCCGTACGGGGTCGGTCTGTTTTGTCTCTCTGTCTGTCTGTGTGTGTGTGTTCCATTGACCTCGCTTTGTTTTTTTTTGTTTTTTGTTTTTAGTTTCGTCTTTTTTTGTGTTTGTGTGTGTGTGTGTTTTTTTTTTTTAACCTTTATATCGATGAGTCGTTTTGAGAGAGGTTGCCATGATGTATATGTGTGTGTGTGTGTGTGTGTGCGTATGTAGAGTAGACAGTTCAATGTGTGTGTGTATGTGTACAGTAGACAGTTCAATGTGTGTGTGTGTGTATGTGTGTTTGTAATTTTAATCTGTATGTACAGTATATGTAAATAATGTGAGTGTGTGTGTGTGTGTGTGTGTGTGTGTGTGTGTGTGTGTGTGTGTGTGTGTGTAGAATATTATAAATTGTATGTACTGTACAATATATGCATAAAATGTTTTCGTATGGTGTGTGTGTCTGTGTACATATTTCCATTTCCATAAAACTATTACATAATTCCCATTACCTAACTAGTTCATGATCACCATTAAACCTGTCTGTCTGTCACTTGGAGTATTTTACGTCTGAACTGTAATTCATTTAAAAGCTTCCTTATTGTCATGACATTATTTTATGTATAGTTGTTATTCCTGATTATTCCTGAAATGTGTCCGATGTGTGTTTGTGTGTGTGTGTCCGATGTGTGTGTGTGTCTGTGTGTGTGTAAAGTAAAGTAAAGTAAAGTGAAGTAAATTTATTGCCATTGATACATCGTACATGATAACTTGCATAACGTACATGAATTGATGACATGGCCTGTGTGTGTGTGTGTGTGTGTGTGTGTGTGTGTGTGTGTGTGTGTGTGTGTGTGTCTGAAAGTGAACTAATACATATATGTGGATATGAGTTGAACGTGAGAGTGAGTGTTTTAGCGTGCGATGATAATATTATATGTGGAATCTGGCAAGCGTTTGACTCAGTGTGTTAGTGTGTGAATGTGTGAAAGAGAAAAGCATTGAATGTGTGGCGTTTTGTGAACTAGTGAAAATTGTATATATATGTATATCGTGGTTATCGGGCGTTAGAGAGAGAGAGAGAGAGAGAGAGAGAGAGAGAGAGAGAGAGAGAGAGAGAGAGAGAGAGAGAGGGAGTGACAATGGGTGGTGTAACGTTTTATCAACATGATATGGTGTTTTCATGGCTCGGCAACTGAAGTGTGGAATGTGTGTGTGTTGGGTGGTGGAGTGGTGTAGGGAAGGAGAGGTGAATAGAGCAGGGACATAGAGAGGGGAAAAGGTGGAGTGGTGTAGGGAAGGAGAGGGGAAGAGAGCAGGGATACAGAGAGGGGAAAAGATGGAGTGGTGTAGGGAAGGAGAGGTGAATAGAGCAGGGACATAGAGACGGGAATAGTAGGGGAGAAATGAAAGATGGATGGGGAAAAGAATTAAGAGAAGGGAGAGAGAGGAGGCTAGGCATGAGAAAGGTGAATGGATGGTAAGGAATAGCGGATTGAAGAGAAAATGGGAGAGAGAGATAAGGACGTAGAGAAAGGGAAAAGAAATTAGACCTGGAGATGGAGGGTGTGTGAAGAAAAAAGGGAAAGGAAAGAAAGGATAGGAGAGGAAAAGAAAAGATATGAAAAGAAAAATTGCATGGAAAATTTGAGAAGATAAAATAAAAATACTGGTAGATGAAAAAAAAAAGACTTGGTAGTTTGAAGAAAGTAGGCATAAGAGGAAATGAGAGGAAAAAGAAGAGTGGAAAGGAAGAGGATAAATCAAAAGGAAAGAATGAAGGGTATAGAAAACAGGAGAGAGAAGAGGAACAGGAGGGAGTGATAAACTATGTGAAGGAGAGAAGGGAAATGAAGAGATGGAACGGAGGTGAAGAATAGAGTGAAAATAGGACTGGTAAAGGGCAAAGAAGGAAGAGGAATAAAGAGAGAGGAAGAGGGTTAATAAGGAAGTAAGGTTGAATATGGAAAGGGAGAGAAGGGAAAGAGTGGGAATGCATGAAAAGGGAAAGACAGAAAGGGATAGGAGATAGGAATGATATATATGCGTGTATGTTTGTGGTGAGTGTGTACGTACGAGAGTTTTGGTTGATCGTGTGTGTGTGTGAGAGAGAGAGAGAGAGAGAGGGAGAGAGATAGATAGATAGAGAGAGAGAGAGAGAGAGAGAGAGAGAGAGAAAGAGATAGAGTAACCGTGCATGTAGGGGTGATCGTGTACGTGTGTGTGTATGTGTGTGTGTGTGGAGGACATACGTGGGGGTAATCGTCCCTGTAGTTGTGGGACCTTTGATGGGGCCACTTGTTGCTGGATGAGAGGTGAGGGGGGGGGGGCAGGGGTGTAGGAGGAAAGAGAGAGAGAGAGAGAGAGAGAGAGAGAGAGAGAGAGAGAGAGAGAGAGAGAGAGAGAGAGAGAGAGAGAGAGAGAGAGAGAGAGAGAGAGAGAGAGAGAGAGAGAGAGAGAGAGGAGGGAGGGTGGGTGGGTGGGTGTGGGAGGGGGATGAGAACGAAAGAGAGGAGAGGAAGTGGAGGAGGGAGACGGATGAGGAGGAAAGAGAGGAGAGGAAGTGGAGGAGGGAGAAAAATAGTGGAGGGAGGGAGGGTAGATGTCGGAAGGGGATGAAGAGGAAAGAGAGGAGAGATAGTGGTGAGTGTGTGGGTGCAGGAGGAAAGAGAGAGGTAGTATAGGGAAGGAGAGGGAGGGTAGATGTGGGAGGAGTATGGAAAGAGGGAGGGATGAAAGTAGTATAAGAGTAAAGAAAAGGAGAAGGAAAATGGTGAGAAGAGGAGAGGATGGGAAATGAATATGAAAAACTTGACAGGAGATAAAGGACAGAGAACGGTGGAAGGAGTAGATAAGATAGGAGAGGAGGAAGGTAGATAAGGTAATAGAGGCGGAGGTAGGAGAACAAGAGAACAATAGGAGAAATTAAAAAAGGGAAGCAACTGAAGGAATGATGATGAAGGGAAGCAGCAGGGAAGAACAGGAAGTGGTGGTGAAGGAGGAGGTTTGTAGAGAATGAGAATGAGAGGGTAGGTGGGTTGTTGAAAGAAGGAAATAGTGGGCGAGGAAAGATGCAGGATAAGGAGAGAGAAAGAGGGTTAATGAGAGGGTAGGAACGAATGAGAGAGAGGAAGGTAGGAAAGAGGAGAGAGAGAAACAAGAAAGGTATATATATATATATATATATATATATATATATATATATATATATATATATATATATATATATATATATATATATATATATATATATATATATATATATATATATATAAACATACACTCATGAACAAACCATTATTTTTATCGTTGTGTATACTTACATAATATTATACTCTCGTCAGGTCTTCTCTATGTGTCTTATTATCAGTATATAATATGTGTCTTTTGATTATATATACACCTCAACCTGATTAGTTCATATTTACGATTATACATGCCTGTGAACATTTCTTGTGCATGTTGTTGGTATATATGGGTGGTTACATGTGTGCATCATTTGTGTTTGTGTTAGTGAGTGAGTGAGTGAGTAAGGGAGTGAATGTTGAGTGAGTGTTTGAGTAAGTGAGTGAGTAAGTGAGTGGGTGAGTTAGTGTTTGAGTAAGTGAGTGGGTGAGCGTTTGAGTGAGTGAGTAAGTGAGTGAGTAAGTAAGTGGGTGAGTGAATGAGACAAAAACATAGATAAATAGAACATTGGGTCCATGCATCCTATCCTTTATCTTTCCACTTCTCCTCTTCCCTCCTACTCCTCCTATTACCCTTCCTTCTTCTCTTCCTCTTCAAGATAACATGTAACCCCCCCCAAAAAAAAAAGGGGGTGGGGAAGTAAAAAGATAATGAGAATATTCAATTGACATAACTAACTGGTATCATCTCCTTAATTGGCTTGATGTCGATGTATTGAAAGCAAGCAACTGATTCCTCCTGACTATGCCAAGGAAGGAAACAGAGACATACATACATGGTGATAGATTAGTACGGTATGTATAAATATAAGGAAGGACAGATAGATGGATGTACGGATACTGAGGAATTTGTATTATGTAACAAAAAATTACGTTCCCGTATGGTACTCATTCCTTTCCTCTTCTCCCCAAATTTTCTTCTACTACTCCTCCCTCTCCTCTTTGCTCTCTCCTTCTCTCCCACTCCCCTTTTGCTCTCTCCTTCTCCTCCCACTCCCCTCTGTTTTCTCCTCTCCCTCTCCCCTTTGCTCTCTCCTCCCTCTCCCCTCTGCTCTCTCCTCCCTCTCCCCTCTGCTCTCTCCTCTCCCTCTTCCCTTTGCTCTCTCGCCTCTCCTTTTCTCCTCCCCTCCCTCCATTCCTTCCAGTTTTCATCACTTCCCCTTCCATCCATGCAGCACTCTCTTCCCTTCCCTTCCCCTTCATCAACCCCTTCCTTCCCCTTCTCCTCAAGAAGTGAGAGGGAGGGAGTATAGGAAGGCAGAAAGTGCTAAGCCACACCCTCGCTTCACCCCTCAAACTCGCCTCTATGCACCAGTCACATTGAGATCACTTTGCCTTAACTTGGACGTGTGGTGGTTGTGAATGGTGGTAGTTGTGGTAGTTGAGCCTCTTCTTACACAGCACGTGTTGAATATGCCTTAATTTGATTACTAGTTAGGCTGTTTGATGGTGGTAGTTGTGGTGGGGGTGGTGGTGGGGGGGGAGGTGATGATGATGATGATGATGGGTTGGTGTTGGGCTATGGTGGTGGCAGTAGTAGTAGTAGTAGTGGGCGTGTGAAAATAGTAGTAGTAGTGGATGTGTGAGAATAGTAGTAGTAGTTTAGTG